>SNQJ01S0127570.1:0-26396 GCA_010110895.2 Picea sitchensis
ATATTTATACAGTGGTGGGATGAGCTCCACCGTTGATTAGTTTCAAGATCAATGGCTGGAATTGCTTCTTCCATATGTTTTTGGTTCTTTCAAGAGTTTACCGAAGTTAGTGAAGTCGGTGCATTTATTGCAGGCTTATCTCTATCAACTACTAGACTGGTTGTTTAATTGATTTCTAACAAAAGCCTGAGTTCGAAGTTGGTTCACTGTATATCATCTATGTGACCTAATTTTTCTAGCATTTGATTGATATTGCATCATTTTACAAAGCTATATAAGGGATTATGTGAGTGTGTCAACTTTGTGCTCATGCTGCTAGATAATACATGGTCCAACCATCACATAGTATGCAAACCCTAGATTCTTGGAGCATGCACAATGGTTCTGGCATTGGAGATAAAGGGAATGTTTTCCCAACATTCGGGAGAAGAAACAATGCACACCCTTTGAAAAAAACCACTATGTCCGGGGTGAGAGATCATCTATAAATTAATTGCTTCTTTTCGACTGATGTAATTCCCTACCGAACTGAAGGTCGAGCAACCCTCTGCTCGACTTGTTTCCGATTTAGTGGGTTGAGTCGACCCATTCGATGCAAATTACAAGCGTGACAAGGATCTCATTGTAATAGCATAAGAATGATGAGACGGTCAACTAGAAAAAGAAGTCTCGTTTGTATACGAAGAGCATAGTATAGTAGAGTCTTATAATCGAGTTTGCGTCTGTAATCAAGTTTAGTCATATTTATCCACTTCCTTTCCATGGAAATCATACATGTGGCCTTCTATAATTTGGCAAGTAATCATCATCGACTTGGTGTCGAATAGACTTAGTCGAAGTGATGGATCGACTTGGTCGACTCCTCTTTTAACTAATTTTTTTCCCAACCAAAAGCTGACGGGTGTGAATGGAAGATGCATAATGATCGACTACAACATACGCTCGGAGCACCAACTCAATGGGTCGAGTCAACTTCAATCGACCAGAACATTGATATTGTGCTGATAATGGTGTGCTCCTATTTCTAAATTCAGGCTAATAGTCGAGTCTTTGTCATATCTCTTTTACATGATCTGTTAGTCATGTTTTCAAGAAGAACTAGTTAAGAGTCAAAAGTGTTTAAAATGATATGGAAAGATTTGTTAATTTTTTTTGAGGGTCTCACTTTGATGTCATGTATATAGATTCATTGTAAAATATATGGAGATATGAGAATGGTAAAATTAAGATGAAGGAAGTAGTTGGTCCGTCTTTAAAAAGAAAATGTTATTATAGTAAATGTTGAAAATTGAGTTTGTATCTAAGGAGGGGGTTAAGTGTGTGTCTTTAAAGGTGGGAGATCTCCTTCACCACTGTAACATAAGTCGGTCCTTAGTCGATGATATCGTTCTCTCACTAATATCAGTCGATACTTAGTCGATGGTACAAAGTCAAGCCCTGCAAGCAAAATTTTGAATTTTACTAACAATAGAGTCTTAGAATTGAGTCATAGTTAGTCAAAGTTGTCCTTCATGATAGATTGAATCAYAGACTCCATATATTCTCAAAGACATGAAGAAGTATTGCTAAATATTGAAAGTATAAAGAAGCATAGTCGTGATTCAGTAGCCGAGAAGAAGATTGGTGAGCATCAGACATTGAGAACGTACAAACTCCAAGAGCTGAAATCCTAAAGAAGCATAGCCAAGAATGATAGCATCAAGCAACAAAAAAAGAAGATTCATGAGGCATATAGACACTAAGAACATGAATGAAAGATTGAAAGTCTGAGCATTGATGGCGGAAATTTTGGGGCAACTGATTGAACAAAGAATTTGCATAAAGCATTCATAATGAGCATTAATTATGAAATTTTGTAGAAATTTAAGGCATTCAATCAAGAGACATATTCAAATAGACACACACACGAGAGTTGAAAATATAAGATGATGACAAGAAAATTTGAACTGATTGAGCCCCTTGGTAGAAGAGTTGCAGAATAGTTCTCTAGTTCATGACAAAAAAAGAAGAGGAATGGTAGAATTGGATGATGTCGCAGACCCTCATCGATTCCATAAAATAACCCCTAGGAGTGACAAATCACTGGAGTAGCCTAGAGAGTGCCTCGATGATTCCTGTGAAGAGTAGACTTTGTAGTTGGTTGCAAGCAACAATGGTTTCCCTTCAACTAGCAAAGAATGTTGGAAGCATGGAGATCGAGGAGTCATGATATGTGATATGCAGTCACTCAGAGCCATTAGAATCCAATCACAATAAACCTTGTATATGTGTACCTCTCTATACATCTCGTGACTATTGCGGCTGAATTACCTATGCAGACCTGTATGCATGATCAATTGACATTAATGATACTTCTGTAAGAGTAGAGATCCAAGACATTGTTTCACACTTTCTCAAGATGAGCAAGGAATTGAGTGTGGGGGAGATGTTGGGAGGCCTCATAGGCCCTTGTAGTAGGCATCCGATATCATACATTAGACATAACACATTAAGTAAATATATATGTAATAAAGGGATAAATTCATAAACAAATGATTAGTTGGAGCAGGTACAATCGCTCCAACCATTTCTCCTATGTATATATAATCATGAAGATGGAATATAAAGGAAGTTAGTTAACCTTCCCACAAATACTTCTTGAGTACGTGTGTCTTGATATGTTTTCCTTAATGCATCTCTTCTTGAATGCTTGTGTAATCTAGAAGATTACAACATGCACTGACCTCATTTATTGGGACCACACTATGATGTCCCCAGATCCTCACTGAGGCACACTACCACGGTATTTTTTCTCTGATACCAACTTGTAACAAACCCAACTCCTCGGTTGGATCACATTACTACTAAAAACAACTTAGTATAACTCTAATACCAATTTGTAATATGTGTAAATATACATAGCATGACACACGTAGCCATGTTATTATCATTCATAATTAAACTCATAAATGCATTTGATTTAAACATGAAAAACAACAATTAAAAACACATGACAACATTCATATATGTAAAATATAGAGTAAATGCAACATTCATCCACAACCTTTAATAGTAAATAACATAGTGATTAAAACACTTATCTTTTAAAAATGATTTACACAACTAGTTGCAGACAAAAGACGTTCCACCCAACCATAGACTCTGCTGCTCCAACTCTCTCAACAACAAGTCACCCCCAAGTTGGGGCTACGAGTCCATAAGGATGGATAAGATCCTATGGTGTCTATAGTCCATTGTATCAACTCAATTACCCACTAAAACATAGTGATGCGACTCCAAACAATTTCAACTACCCAACTCTCTTCCCCATCAACCTACACAACCCAAGGGATAATATTTCCTTCTTTGCATCATAGTCCCTCAGATAATCTCCATCCCCTCCAGGGTCCAACAGAGACCGACCAAGAATATCTCTACTGGGGGCTCCAAGAAATCTAGCTGCAATAGGAGTGATCACATAGCAAGCTCACTTCCTCTTAGGTAATTTTCTCAACAAAAAAATCACTCAGAGGCACACTGGTCTCATTCTCAACACAATTTCCAGCTTCAACAAGTTTTTCTATTTACCCACTATGGATGGCCACTCTTATACAACACTCTCCTTTCTTTTTTCCCTAATCTTTCTAGTTGTAAAAAATATCATACCAATCTGCTCAAATTTTTCTCTTTTCCCATGTTTTCTTGATTCTTACTTCCCCGCCAAGGATGATTACACTCAACCCCTGCTACCATGATAGATTGGAATGGATTCATCACTTAACCTATTAAAAATTGATTAATGAAGATGAATGAGGACTCAAGGCATATGAAAAACTCTCAAAACCCCCATTAAGTCCCCTCTCTTGTGGAATCATAGCCCCCATTTACTCTAGTCCTTACCTGCCTCCAATTGACTGTGTTTTTCATTTTTTATTATTTTCAATGTACAAATTTTACATATTACATCGCTTGGCCCCTAACCATTCATAATATTTATATAAATATAATATTACATTGGAGATCAAAACTAGGGTGTTACAATCCCCTCCCCCTACAATTTGTATTGTCTTCGGTGCACATCACCATATAGGTGTGCATGTATACATATATAAATTATTACATCTTAATACTTGATAATTCCACAATTTAATCAATTTTGCAACAATTCCAACCAGTAATCTCTCTTTCCCCTCATTCTACACAACCCAAGGAAGTGTACCCCCTTCTCTGCATCACAATCCCTCAGGCTGTCCCACTTCCCTTCCAAGGCTCCAACATAGGTCGAACAAGAAACATCAAAGTGTTGGAATCTTAGGTTTTGATGGTTCATCACACTTCTCTTAAAATCAGTCGGATGGGCGGTCAACCAACATTTGGAACCAGTCGGTTGGGTGATCGACTATATATCTACATCAGTTTATTCAATAGTTGACAAGCCTATTAGTTGGATAATCAATCAACAGTCAAAGACAATCGGTCGATGGATCAACTAGCCGAGCAATCGACTATGATTTGGACACATTGATGGTTTGGTAGAGCATCCTTGTCGAGCCAACTTGGCAACATGGATTTAATAGAGTCAAATCTAACCACTGATGGATGTATGTGGACAAGATTTTCCCAATTCCCATGAAATTGGTTATATCTTGAGGCTATAAATAACAAGTCCCATGGGTCATTATCATGTTTGTTGTACATTAATAATGAACATGGTGCGCATGTTCAATATGCATTGTGGTGTTATGATCAAAATGTGCTATGCTTAAGTGCTGTAACGATGTCTTTAGACACCACCTGTTTGTTTGGTTAATCTTGACTCGGTCATAGAGTCGTCGATTCAATCATTGTTGGGTTTATTGTTAGTGGTTTACGAGCCCATGGTATTTTCCCATGGTAATTTATGTGAGTCTTTGCATGGATACGCATGTCCATGTATGTCTTTGCATGACTATCTCCACTATATGCATGTATTTGCATGGCTATATCGAGCCCATGCATGTATTTGCATTGTAATCTAATTTTGCCAATGAAATCAGGGTTGTAATATGAAGCCTATTCAATGGTTCGATATGCTCCATTGTAACAAGGCTCAAGGAGCTTCAAGTGGCCAATGTTGGCCTGGCTTGGCCAATTTGGCCAAGGTTAATAAATATCTATTAGGTGTTGGTTTTCTCGGTTAAGGGTTTCCAGGGTAAATTTTCCGAGTCTATTTATGTGCATGCTTTCTTGTTGTGCTATTTCTCTCTCTTTTTTAATACTATTTTATTTGAAGGTTATTCCTCTTCGATTATCTACAGTTTTGTTTATTTTTTTCATATCGGGTTACACTCAATCTCAAACATAGAGTTGCGTCTCTATGAATTCCAACTACACTGAAATGGAGTCATTATACACATATGTATAAATGTACATTCATATTTCCTCAAAAATTTGCAAAACGATTTAGGTACTCTTCCCACATGGCCTCTTAATTCTTCCATGTGTCATCTTCAAGACCGTAGCAGGTCCATTGAACCTTTATCAAAAAGATGGACCAGTTCCTAAGCACTTTGACTTTCCATTCTAGTATGTGCATCAAATCCATTGGAAAGTATCCTTTGTGCTCCACCTAGATCACAGTCCAATCAATCACATGGTTAGGATCAGGGACATACTTCTTTAATAAAGACACATGAAACAAATTATGAACTCTTGTGGATCTAGTAAATGAAAGAATGTATGCAACTGGTTCTATCCTCTCTAGAACTTCAAATGGACCACAAGATTTCACTGCCAACTTTGTGCAACTTCCCAATTTCAATGATCTCTTTTTTCCCTTTACTTTGAAGAACACATGCTCTCCCACTTTTAATTATCTTTGTTCTCTGCCCTTGTCATCATAACTCTTTTGCCTATCATGTGCATACTTTAAATTATGTTTTATTTTTACCATATGTTCTTCCATTTCTCTTAGCAATTTTGTTCCAATATCTATTTTGTCTGCTAGGTTATCCCAACTCATTGGTGTGTTGCATTTCTACCATACAGGGCTTCAAATGGGCTCATATTCAATGATTCTTGATACCTTTTTTTATAAGATAATTCAACCAAATGAATATATTCTTCCCACTTGGAATGTTGATCCATTACATACAATCTTAACATTTCTTAAATTATTTGGTTGACCCTCTCAATTTTCCCATATGGTTCTGGATGATAAATTGTGCTAAAATTAAGATTCATTCCAAATCCTTTAAACAACCCCTTCCAAAAATTGAAAGTGAACTTGGTATCTTTGTCAGATACAATTTCCTTAGGCACACCATGTAGCTAGACAATTTCCTTCATATAAATTTATGCAATGTTGATTGCCTTATGTGTCATTTTGACTGTTATAAAATGTGCAACCTTTGTAAGCTTGTCCACCACTATTATAATAGAATCATGTTTGCCTTTGTTCTGAGCAACTTGTTGATGGAATTCTATGATAACAATATCATTTCCAATGGGGAATGGGAAATGGCCGTAACAAGCCAGGATGTTTGTGCTCAGCCTTTACCTTTGACATTCCATGCATCTAGAAAATCAACTGCGCTCGTTTTGCTACATTTCCAGTGTGTATTATCCTCTTATAGTTTCAATTGTTTTATGATATCCTAGATGTCATATGACTTTATGTATTTATTTTTAACATTAAATTTCTCAATTCTCAATTGTTTTATGATATCCTAGATGTCTGACATATGACACATTGTGCATTTATTTTAACATTAAATTTCTCAATTCTTGAGAATTAGGAACATAAAATTTGTTTTTGTATGAGAAAATTCCATCCTCTTCTATTTTGTAATATTTATATTTTTGCTATAATCTTTCTTTTATTTATGTCTAAGGTCAAAACATATGTTCTCTCCATCTCGAGCGACGTGCCAATTGATTCTGGTGGTGGGAACATATCGGTCCCCGCCTATCGAGTGTTCTGACTCGTATCATCACGAGTTTGAAATAAAAGGAAGGGCAGTGCCAACTTTCCATTAGTCATTACTTTCTTTTGTGCCTAATAAAACTCATGAAGGCGCTACTCATATCAATTCGGATTTGACTTTGCAGACTATAAGGCGTTAGCTCACTAACAAAGGCACCGCGAGGTGTGAAGCGATATCGTACTAATATTTGTTTTGTGGTCTAACCATGGTGCACGAAAGAGAATCTTGGCGGGACCAAGCCGATAGGTATTTATGAAAGGAACCTCGAAAAAGGGAAACTTGACTTTGTTTACCCCATAGCATGTGAGAAGCAGCTGAGATTGACTCATGAGAGGCATAGATAGGGCTTTTGGTAGCTGGATTATGAAGATCGAAACAATTTGTATGAAGCCGAAGATTGCTACTATAAGAAGGAGTAGTACGAAGCGTGTTAAAAGCATGAAAAACTGGAAAATTGGTGAATCTCTATCCTGGTCTACTATTACAAGTTCTAAAATTATTTCTTTTAAATATGAAATATACATTCTTATGGATGTAGCATTCATTTCATGCACCCTTCTGCTAAGTGCTTAAACCGCTTTATTCTCTTTCCCTTTAATATGCTTGATGTCAAAGTCGTATTTTCTAAAAAAGTACAACCATTTAGTTTGTCTGGAATTTAATGTTGGTTGTCCAAACAAATATTTTAGACCACTATGCTATATTCTTAGCTCATATTTTTTGTAAGTGATATAATGCCTCCACAATTTTAGTGAATGAACATGGCTGCAAGTTCCAAATCATGGGTAGCATAATTTATTTCACGGTCCTTAAGTTTCCTTGACACATAACATATGACATGCCCATTTCCTGTAAGGACCCCACCAAGCCCTTCCTTACATGCATATGTGCACATAAAAAAATCCTCATCTGGATCTACAAACTTTAAAATAGGTGCATTGGTTAATAAATCTTTCAAGTGTTAGAAGATCTCTTCGAAATTGGTAGCCCATTCTAATTTTATTCTTTTTTTTTTCAATGAAGTGATTGGGTGTGCAATCATGGAGAAACCTACAATGAATCTCCTATAGTAACTAGCTAGACCAATAAATGATCTAACTTTTGAAATATTTTTTGGTGTTGGCCAACTTTGGATTGCTTCAATCTTTTCTGGATTTATTGCTATTCCATCCTTTGAGACAATGTGACCCAAGTAATGGATTTTATTTTGATATAAAGTGCACTTGATAAACTTGGAATATAATTTGTGTTCTCTCAAAACTTGTATCACCATTCTCAAGCATTGGTCATGCTCCTCCTTTGTCTTGGAGTAGATAAAAATATCATCCAAGAAGACAATAACACATTTTTCTAGGAAATCTCAGAACACTCCATTCATTAAACAAATAAAAGTAGCTGATGCATTTGTCAACCCAAATGGAACCACTAAAAATTCATAATGACCATACCTTGTTCGAAAGGCTCTCTAGTTAGTGTCTTCTTCTTGGATTCTTTTTCGATGATAACTTGATCTCAAGTTAGTCTTAGAAAATATCTTTGCTCCCTCCAATTGATCAAAGAGATCATAAATATTTGGAAAAGGATACTTATTCTTTAGTGTAACCTTATTCAAATGTATGAAATCAATACGCAACCTCTGATTTCCATCCTTTTTCTTCACAAAAAGAATCAGGGCACCCCAAGGATAAACACTTGGGCATATGCACCCCATATTTAACAACTCTTCTAGCTACATTTGCAACTTTTTAAGTTTTGGCGTGCTCATTTTGTAAGGATTCTTGGACACTAGGGTATCTCTAGGAATCAAATCAATAGAGAAGTGAATATCTCTCTTTGGTGGCAATCCTGAAAATTCCCCAAACACATATTCATATTCCTTCAAGATTGGATAGTCTTCAAGATTTGACATTTAATCCTTGCCTGACTCTTCCATATGTGTTTCATATATGTGGAACCCTTTTCTAAAAAAATTGTTCAACTACAATGATAAAATATCTGTGAAAAATATAGGCCTTGGAATACCTTAAAATGTCCTTGAATTTCCTTCCTCATCAAGACATGTGAAAGCCTTGTTGTATCAATCTAGGACAACATGATTATTTTCCATCCAATCCATGCCAGTCAAGCAGTCATATGATTCAAGTGGTATGATGTTCAAATCTACCTTAGTGCTGACTCCACTCATGTTCATTGCACAATCTTTAACAAGCTCATTGATTCTTCTCTTGGTTCCAATGGCTAGTTGAACCAACCAAGACTTTTCATGCTTACATCTCTTCAATTTAAACTATCAACCACATTACTATCTATATAGATATGACTAGCTCTAGAATAAATCAAAATAACCATGGGATGATTATCAATCTTACCTTCCACATCAATCATGTGGGATTGATAGTCTGCTTGCATATTTTCCAAAGATGTATAAATCCTTGGAAAACTTCTACCCATGTCTTCCAATGTATCGACGTCTTGAATGTTATGCATATTCCTCATCCTATCTCCTTTATGAGTACAACCTTTATACATGTGGTCTCCATCACATTCCCAACACTTTATAAGCTAATATTGTGCTAATATCTTGGCCTTTCCCCCCAAGATTCTATGATAGTGGGTTCATTTTGTGCTTTCTTCCCTTGCCTATATGACTAAGAATTTTTCCTGAAGAAAGGTCACTTGAATCCTTTCTTCCTTTGATCCACATTTCCTTTATTTTTGTCATCCCAAGATCTTTGAAAATATGGTATTCCCTCATTATGCTCATAAATATACTTTACTTTTTTTAGTGCTTCATCTAACGTCTTGGGTTCATCAAGCTATATATTATCTTTGTGGAAAGAAGGTAGTCCACTCATAAATCTTGGGATTTTAACCTTCTCATCCTGTATGAAGCCAACATACATGAACAAATCAAAGAACCTCCTTTCATACTCATCCATTATCATGCTTCCAATATTGAGTTCGAAGAACTCTTTCATCTTCTGGTCATAATAATGTTATGATGAATAATTATTCTGAAAATATTTTTTGAACTGCCTCCATGAAATCCTCTTCTCATCAATGTGCTTAACCTACTTGAGTTGGTCCTACCACATTTATGCTTTTCCTTGAATATGGTAGGTTGCAATTAAGGATTCTACATTTGATGAATAATTGTGCAATCGGAAATATTTCCTCATTCCCAAAAGCAATGCTTCTGCATCTTCATATTTCTTATGATAACCATCAAAATTAGCATGCTTAATATCCCTAAGCTCTCCTTGCAAATCATCTACCTTAGATATCCTTCTCTGTTTTTTGACATGGAACACACTTGGGATTCTCTTTGATCCTGAAAATGCATGAGCACTTATGGTCAAGTGTCCTAGTGAATGATGATGCCTACTAGCACTCCTCGAGTCCCTAGATCTCCTATGATCATCCCTTATAACATGAGATATGGATGCTTCGACTTTTTTTTCATTGGTTACTTGTTTTGTGCCAGAGTATTTATTGACTTGTATCTGCAACATATTCAAATTCTATAGAAAATATTCCTAAGATATCATCATCCTTTCATTGTCTATCTTGTAGCTCTGCACTTTCTTCTACAAGCTCCTTATAGTTCCAACCAACTCCAACGACTCTACTTTGCTTCTATGTCCATTGGACTTGGTGTCAACATTTATTAGATTGACATGTAAACTTTTGATTTCATCCTCATGGCTATAAGATCCTTGGGCATCCTCCATATCTCTAGTTCTCATGTAGGAACCAATTATGTTTTGTCTATAACTCTAATTCTAAAAAAATGTGCACGCAACAATCACTATTATAATTATGCATATTGTAAACTATTTCATTAACTAGGTTACATGCAATCCTTAATTTGATTTTATAGATAACAAAGATGCACTAATATAAATTACGATCCTTTATATATAATCACTTCTGAATCATCTTTCCAATGACTATACTCATGCCTCATTCATAGTTCTAGACTAAAAGTTATATCTTTCTAAAATTTCCATTTCTACTCAATTAAGCATTGTTCTTATTGGTGCAATTTAACCGAGAGACCATATTTTGTCATCTATAGTAGAAAATATGTTAGGAATCATATTTTTTTTGTATTGGGCGCATATATTGTTTCTAATTTAGAATACACAACAACTTTTAGATTCATAATCAAATCTTTCAGTCAAATTTTGTATAAATATGGAATTGACAACTTTGTACTTTTACATTTTCTTTAGACTTGGATTTTTTAGCCAAAACCGACTATCTCCCAAATTGAGAAAAACTGGAAAAAATTAGGAAAAAATCCTTCAAGACAAAGTTGTCTGGATTGATGATTAGGTAAAATGTCGACTAATTAAAATTTTCTAGGCTTGTGATCTGGGGTCCCTTTTCCTCTGAATATTTCAAAAATCCCCAAAATGTGATTTTTTCTTGTTTCAACATCTCCACTCCAAACCCTTTTGAATTTTCTAGAATCCCAAATCGGTATCTTCGTGTTTTCTTTTTGAACTCTCTATAAAAAATTGATTTTAATCTAGGTCATGTTCAATAAACACGACCCAAATCTTTAAAAACCATTCATTTGTGTTTTTGGAGAATCGAAGTAGAATTGGCCCATGGTCCTAATGTAATATCCCTAAATCCTCAGATCAAAATATCAACTGCTCACACTGTGGATCTGATTGCAGATATGATGCACCAAGGTTTCATGCTGAGTTTTCAAGGTTTCTGGATGCATTTTGTTGTGTTTAAAGGTTTATATATAAGGCATGCACATATATTTGGGATTATAACATCTCAATAATTATTATTTAGAAAAATAACAATAATACAAGCAATCATGAAGAAACTTGAGCTAAATATCATCATTTAGATATGACCAGGAATAGATCTTATCTGGAATACACAATAAAATACTGATAAATACCAAGGATAACATTGCATGAATGGATCTGAAGCATACACTATAGGTCTATGGCATACAATGATGAAGGCGCCGCATGCAACTGCAAATCTGTTGGAAAACTGTTGCTGCAACTGGAAAATGTGCACTGGTGGCTATACTCATCGGATCGACCTAGAAACTGTCTTAGATTATTCACCCTGCTCTCTAACCAAATCTCCCTATCTTATATATGGAACATTGGTCCTCTTCTTATCTATCATAACCCTAGATAGACTCCTCAAACCCATGATGGCATATAAGAACTGTGACTACATGATGCACAGAACCTCATCCAAGTGTGTGAGATGCTCTTTCGAAGTCCTACTATATATAAGAATGTCCTCGAAGAAGACCAAGAGATACTTCCACAACTTTTCCCCTGAAAATGTGGTTCATACAAGGTTGAAAGGTTGCTAGGGCATGGGTCAACTCGAAGGGCATGGCCAAGAACTAAAATTTCCCAAATTGGCATATGAACGCAGTATTCTTGATTTCCTTCTCTCTGATGTTGATCTGGTGATACCCTGAGTGAAGATATATCTTGGTGAAGAAGACTGCCCCATGTAGCTCATCCATCAACTCATCTATATGATGAACGGGGTACCTGTTTTTGATGGTATTCTTATTGAGTGCACAATATTCTATGCACATCCTTAGTGTTCCATCCTTTTTCAGGACCAAAAATACAGACGATGAAAATGGACTAATGTTAAGACTGATGTTCCCCATCTTAATAAAGTCCTTGATTTCTTTCTCAATCTCATTCTTGAACCTCTTAGGATGTATATAGGGTGAAAGGCTTGAAGACATTTACCCAGCCCCTCAATGGATCTACCAGTGGTTTAGTAAAAAGCATCACCAACTTGTGCTTAGATATGTCATACACCGCTACTACTTTCCTATGAAACTCTGTAATGAAGGCCTCGACCGATTCGGTCTGCTGCAACTATGTCATGTCTCTGAAATGGATTTGTGGATCCCTCTAATCAAACCTATCCATCAGTCGTTCTGTGAACTCCAAGTAGGATGTGACACAAATGTGACCTAAGGANTCTGTAATGAAGGCCTCGACCGATTCGGTCTGCTGCAACTATGTCATGTCTCTGAAATGGATTTGTGGATCCCTCTAATCAAACCTATCCATCAGTCGTTCTGTGAACTCCAAGTAGGATGTGACACAAATGTGACCTAAGGACACCAGTACATGATACCACCACTCGTACAGTTCCCCCTCCAAGTGCAAGGTAGTGAAGCTTATAGGTTCTGACTCTGTCATCTAGTTAACCTTGAAATACGTATCAATATTTTGGACCCATTCCTGATCTAAACAACCATACGAATCGTCGAAAGAAGGGATGGTTAGTTTCCCTACCTTCTTGATAAAGTCCATGTTTTGGGGTTGTATGTTACCCCTCTGCACCTCTTTAGGAATGTTTCGATACATGATCGAAGAATAGTTCATCAAACTCATGTCAACGTGGAACTCCGGCCCCATTTTAAAGTATTCTCTCCTGTACTCTGCAAATGGATCTCTCGAGCCTGTCTTCCCTTGTCCAGCATGTCGCATCTATTGCCCCTATCCTGGATGTCCAATCTATTGTCCCCCCTAGAACTGTAGAAAGAGTGGTCTGGGAATATTCCTCACTGAGATATAGGTGTGAGTGGGTGCCTGGTGTCCACTCGACCATGTTGGGTTCCCACTGGATCCACTAGCTCAACCTCCATGGTGTCCCATGGAACCACTCGCTCCACCTGCTATATTTTCACCAATCGTTCCCAAGTTGTNCACTGAGATATAGGTGTGAGTGGGTGCCTGGTGTCCACTCGACCATGTTGGGTTCCCACTGGATCCACTAGCTCAACCTCCATGGTGTCCCATGGAACCACTCGCTCCACCTGCTATATTTTCACCAATCGTTCCCAAGTTGTTATGGATCAACTGTGTACAGATTTCCATCTATTTTATGGCATTCATAATGTCTCATTTCCCCATGCAGGGATAATTCAACATAGCCTGGGAACTATCGTAAAGGTTCTCTGGGCCTTTCCCCTTTCCCTTCAGAATATCATGTCTATCACCCATATTACTTTCTATTTCAGCCTTTGTATATGAATTGATATGATCTTTGTCTCTGGATCTATATCTGAATGGATATGGAAGGGAATATAGTCTCTCCTATTTATGTCCCTTATGTCTCTACTATGAGCCCTCTTCACCTGTTCTCGAAATCATGGGTTCATGAGTCAAGAGCTTCTTCAAATGCTAGCATGAAGAAGGATCTGATACCACTGTAATATCCCAGATCCTCAGATCGAAATATCAACTGCTCACACTGTGGCTCTGATTGCAGATCTGATGCGCTGAGGTTTCTAGCTGAGTTTTTAAGGTTTCTAGATGCATTTTTATGTGTTTAAATGTTTATATATAAGGCATGCACATAGATTTGGGACTGTAACAACTAAACAATTATTATTTAGTAAAATAACAGTAATACAAGTAGTCATGCAAAAACTTGAGCTAAATATCATCAGTTAGATTTGAACATGAATGGATCGTAACTGGAATACAAAATAAAAGACTAATAAATACCAAGGATAACACCATGTGAATGGATATGAAGAATGCACTATAGATCTATGGAATGCAATAATGAAGGTGTTGCATGCAACTGCAAATTTGCTAGAAAATTGTTGTTGCAACTGGAAAATGCGCCCTAGTGGCTATACTCATCGGATCGGCTTGGAAACTGTCTCAAATGATTTTCCCTAATCTATAACCAAATCTCCCTATCTCATATCTGGAACATCGATCCTCTTCTTCCCTGTGAGAACCCTAGATGGACTCCTCAAATCCCCACACACTTCCTCTGCTAAATGTCACGTTTTGTATTTTTTACCTGAAAAAAATCTATGAGATTAGTCTCATTGGATGCACCTTGGCCTACTCTCAATTGGGTCTGAAAGATTTTTCTTTCCCTTCTATGGTTGGGTATAGCAACCCTAGAAGGATGAAATCTTCCCTCAAATCCTCACGCTACACTAAATAAATGCAGACTGGATTGCGCTTGATCTATCTTTGCTGCTGGGGACTGTAATGGTAGCTCAATGAAGAACCTGAATAGTTCCTCCAACATAATAGGGTGTGTCTTTCAAGACCAAACTCTTTCAATGGATGTGGTTTCGTCCATAACTCCAGAAAACACAAGAAGGTCGAATTCCTCCTCTCTAGACTCTAATTTCCAATTCACAAATCAACATAATGAGCCAATAAGTCAACTTTTCTCCTTTTATATCCCACCTCTTCTAATTATTCATTGACTTTATTCATTAAGTGAAAATTTCCCCTAAGTTCTAATTCAATATTGACTTAAGTCACTTAAACACCCTTTTTAATTAACTAATTTCATTTTCAACTTAGGATTTTCCTATAATTGACATTAATAATAAAAAAATTCCACTGTTTCTCCTACTACAGCCTACGAGAACCAATATAGGATACTTAGTCACTCCTCCTGGTGTCATCACTAGGAATGAGACGTTACATTCCTCCCTTCCTGAGATTTCTTGTCCTCAAGCAACATCAAGCTAGGGTGTTGTATGATCTGATCCCCCTCCCATGTAACATCCTCAACAGGAAGTCCCCTCGATTTGATTAGGCCCTCCCTGATAGTCTGACCCCTCAAATTGCACTCCCTATGCTCCAAAACCTCCTCCAGTACCAACTCCAATTAGCGCTCCTCATCCAATGGTGGTAGCTCCTTTTAAGTAGTAACTTTTTGTACCACCACCTTCTTTAGGAAAGAAACGTGGAACACATTATGGATATTACTTCCCTTAGGTAGCTCTTACTCATAGGCCACCTCAACAACTCTTCGGGTGACCCGATAAGGTCCATAGAATTTGGGTTTCAATTTTTCTACTCCACTCTTTTTAAGAGAGGACTGTATGTATGACTTTAATATTATAAATACCAAATCCCCCTCATCGAAGTTGCGCTCCACTCTCGGCTGGTCTGCATACACTTTATGTTGATTATACGCTGCCTGTAGGCTTTTCTTCAAGATTTTGAGAATCTACTACCTCTCCTCCATCCAATATTTGGCTCTAGGAGCCCTGCTGTCCCAAAATACAATCTCCAAAAATGATGATGCATCATACTCATACAATTCTATGAATGGTGACATCTTGGTGGACATATGATATGTCGTGTTATAACACTACTCTCCCATACAAAGCCACTTTACCCACGTGCGTTGTTGTCCCCCTACATAGTTCCTCAAGTACCCTTCCACCCATTTATTGACTATATCAGTCTGCTTGTTGGTCTATGGATGGTAACTAGTACTCATAGGCAACTCTTTCCCCACCAATCTGAACAACTCCTACCAAAACTCACTGATGAAGTGTCCATATCTATCACTGACTATCTGACTTGACAACCCATGCATTCTGCAGATCAATTTGAAAATACCTTTTCCACTTGGGTGGATTTATGATCCGTGGGTATCACAAAGAAGTGCATGAATTTGGTCAATGTTTCGACCACTAGAAAAATACAGTCCTTACCCTACACCCAAGGTAATCCTTTGATGAATTCCATGGAGATACTCTCCAATTTCTGCTCCAGAATGGGTAGAGGTTTAAGTAACCCCATCGGGTGGTTCTGATCGAACTTATTCTGTTGAAAATTCATACACTCTCGGACATGTATTAGAACATCATCTTTGAGACCCTTCAATGTGAGTCTCTCTTTCATATTCTTGTAGGTCTTGAAGAATCCTTGAGGTCCTATCGAGGGTGAATCGTGATTGGTCTTCATAATATTTTCCTTCAGTGTATATTGTGGGACTAAATAGATCCTGTCCTTGTAAAACATGACATCATCCAACACTCTATATCTCTCATCCACCACCTGTCCATTCATTAACTCAAGAGTTAATTTGTTTTTGGAATACTCCACCAATAATTGTGCCTTCCACTATGTGGATATGTCCATCAATGAACAACTATCTAATCTCCTGGATAAGGCATCTACTACGACATTCTTCTTGCCTTTAACATACTCAATGTAGAAATCAAAGGATTGGACCTTTGAAACCCATTTCTATTGTCTCTCACTAAGGTCCTTCTGATCCAATAAATACTTCAAGCTATTGTGATCTGTTTTCACCACGAATTTGCTGCCAACTAAGTATTGTTTGAATTTTGTTAAGGCATGCATGATAGCCAACATTTATTTTTCATAGATAGAGTAGAGTCTCTCTGACTCACTAATATTATATCTCTCAAAGACTATGGGGTTCCCCCCTGCATCAGTACATCTCCAATCCCCTCTCTTGTTGCGCTGCACTCCAATACAAAAGGTTGTGAAAAATTAGGAAGTGCTAGAACTAGATATGTGCTCATAACCTCCTTCATTTTATCGAAAGTGCATTGTGATGCCTTGGTCCAGTGGAAAGCCCCTTTATTTGTCAAATTGGTGAGTGGTTCCCACAACTGTGAGAATCCTCTCATGAACCTCTTGTAGTAACTGCATAACCCAAAGAATCCATAATGACCCTGATCTTTTCCTGATGTACCTGAACCCCCAGTCCATTGATAATGTGGCCTAGATAAAACAAATCTCTAATTCTGAACTCACTCTTGGAATCTTTGACATATAATAACTTTGACTGCATAATGCTCAGAACCTCATCCACGTGTGCCAGATGCTCTTTCCAAGTCCTACTATATATAAGGATGTTGTCGAAGAAGACCAATATATTCTTTCACAACTGGCCCCTGAAAATGTGGTTCATGCAATAATGAAAGGTCATTGGGGCATGGGTCAACCCAAAGGACATGACCAAGAACTAAAAATTCCCAAAGTGGCATCCAAAGGAGGTCTTCTCGATCTCCTACTCTCTCATGATGATCTAGTGATACCCTGAGTGAAGATCTATCTTGGTGAAGAAGACTGCCCCATGTAGCTCATCCATCAACTCATATATATAAGGAATGGGGTACCTATTTTTGATGGTATTTTTATTGAGTACATGATAGTCTTTGCACATCCTAAGTGTGCCATCCTTTTTCAGGACAAAAAATATGGATGAAGAAAATGGACTAGTGCTAGGCCTGATGTGCCCCATCTCAAGAAAGTCCTTGATTTATTTCTCAATATCATCCTTGAACCTCTTAGGATGTTTGTAGGGTGCGAGGCTTGAAGTCATTTACCCATCCCCTCAATGGATCTATCATTGCCTCAATAAAAAGCATCACCATCCTGTGATCAGATATGTGAGACACCACCACTTCTTTCCTTTAAAAATATGAAATGAAGGCCTTGACTGATCCAATCTACCACAACCATGTCGAGTCTATGAAATGGATTTCTCGATCCATTTGATCAAACCTCTCCATCAATTTTTCTGTGAAATCCAAGTAGGATGTGATACGACTATGACCCAAGGACACCAGTCCATGATACCGCCACTCATGAGCATCCCCATCCAAGTGCAAGATAGAAAATATTATAGCTTTTGACTTCGTCACCTGGTTAATATTGAAATAGGTATCAATATTTTGGACCCATTCCTGAGCTGAACACCTATACGAATTTTCGAAAGAAGGGATGTTCACTTTACCTACCTTGTTGATAAATTTTGTGTTCTAGTGCTACATGTTACCCCTCTGCGCCTCTCTGGGTTTGTTTCGATGCCTAATCGAACAATAGTCCATAAAACTCATGTCAGCATGGAACTCTATCCCCATTGCTAAGTAGTCTCTCTTGTATCATGAAAATGGATCTCTTGGGCCTATTTTCCCTTGTCCGACCTATCCCATATGCTACCCCTATCCTAGATGTCCAATTTGTTATCCCCCATGAAAATTCGGAAAGAGTGGCATGGAAACATTCCCCGCTGATATATAGATGTGAGTGGGTGTGTTGTGTCCACTAAACCCTATTGGGTTCCCACTGGATCCACTGGCTCCACCTCCAAGGTGTTTGATCTGAAAATAGGCGAGTACTTTACACAAGTTTTCAATGGAGAATGATTTTCCGACGAAGTATTTGCATAAGGATTAAGGACATATGAATCCATTATTAACCATGCTTGTAAACAATCATACATAACACACATGAACTCAAAATGGAATAAAACACATGAAAATACAAGAGAGAGAGAGAGAGACAATCGATATTGGTAACAGAGTTCACCCCTCCTGGGCTACGTCTTTGGATCCACTTCAATTGGAATACAGTTCGCTTTCATTCCTTATTCAAAATATGCTAGGACCTTCTCATAATTGATTGCATAAGAGATGCCTTCTCCTTCAATGAGGATTCAAGAAGACTACTCACACTCATACCTCTCCATACATCAAGAAGGATGATACCTTACATGAATAAGTCTCACAAAGCTCATGAGTAGTAGAACTATGGATTTCTAACTCCACTCATTAACTCTCCATTACACTCCCTCCTCTCCCCTTATAAAGGGACCACATAAGGCATTATATAGTTTTTCCTCACTCCCTCTTAATAAAGAGCATTCAATTCCTAGATCCACAATAATAGGATCTAATTACAAAAGATGATAAACAAGATCCATGAATGTAGGATCTCAAACGATCTTCAAGTACATAAGGAGAAAAGTCTCAAAACCACCCAAAGACTCTTCATCCATGTCCTTGATTCTCTCAACCTATAATTGAGAAAAATGGGAAATTGGTGTGAGGTGGTTTCTCACATAAAAACCAATTTCCAAAATGATAATTTAATGATAAATACATGAGTCTAATTTCCCTCACAAGTATTAATCTTTTACATCAATAATTAATAATAATGTATGAGTTTTTCAAAATCTCATAAAGCATAAATAATATGAATGAGCATCTCATAAAGCATAAGAATTCATGAGACCCTTTCCTCACAAAGCATTAATAAAATGCATGAGAAATATAAACTCAAAACATATAATTTCACCATCTTCACCACTCTGCAATTCAACTTGGTGAACATAGTAAAGTCCTTCCATGTGTGAAAATCCATCCAGATCACGCCTCCCCACAAAGAGCCTTTTGGTCTCCAAAAGTATTAACTTTATCTGTATGCAAATGTCCTCAAAAGGCACATTCTTTCAAGACTCCTTCACACACGTACCTCAGAATCAAAATGTAAAGCCAACACTTTCAACTGATGCAAATAAAATGTTTGGAAATACACATCTCTTGTCTCCTTCACCTCTGTTCTTCGGAGCCGAAATGTCGAAGCCCACCTGCATAATCTTGCAACCTGTAGAAGATGATACATGTACCACAATCTTTGGCGTACCTTACTTGCCAAGAGTTTATAACTACACTCTTGGTCAAGTTTACAATGACTTTCCAAAATGGCGTAGGCAAATTGCCTCAATCAACTATTTATATAACGATTACAAAATGAAGCCACTTAAGGCTTAAGATGCAAAATAATGCCTCTCACTCTCCTCACTCAAGAATGGCTAAAAAACCATTACAATGCTTCATAACCTTTTTACATGATGATTTCATGCTTACATCAAGACCTTTACATGACCAATACATCAAAATTCAAAGGCAATTCTCATGCCAAATATGATGCCAAAAACATGCACTATGGCCAAAATATGGCCCTTCCATGGCAATTACATCAATTTTAAAGTGCCAACATGTGCACAAAATGGGAACAATACTATGGTCATATATGCCAACATGTGCACATCAAATTCCCAACTCTTTTAATGGTCATATATCAAACTCTAAGCATAGGGAAAATTTCCAAATGCCCCTTGATTTCCTTTGATCCATCATATGGCAATTATGGGCACTATAATGAAAGTATATGTCTTCATTTACTTTGGAATCTCCTTGGACAAAGCAAAATTCGATTTTACTTTTTCTTTTCCACAATATGGATTTGCACAAAAAGCGATTTTAGTGCTCAAAATACCATCCAAGAGTAATAAAATAAAACTTTATTTTTAGTGATCAAACTTTACCAAAATGATGGGAAGTTCTTCGCAACTCCATCATATCCATACATTTGGAGTCTTCGAACTCGAGTCACATCCTAGATTGGTATCCAACACATGGTTGAGATGCATTAGCTCCGGGGTCTTATCAGTCGCATAACCAAATATATGACTCTGGTCACCAGATCCAATCTCCTTAGTCTTCTTGATAGAGTGCCCATGAATTCCCAGGACATAACAAGGCCATCCCACAAACCAATAGAAACACAGAACAAAAACTCCCAGTTCTTTACAACCTTCTGGCACCAAAATTGAAGATTGTGAAGGATGAAGGAAATGCAACGAAACTTACAACAACAATTCTAATAGTCATCAATACCGTGGAGATAATAAGTTTCTTTTTCAATGTAGGCTCAATTTCCTTTTTCCTTCACGACCTTGATCTCAATTATGTCAGCTGCAAATAGAGTTGTGATTAAGAAACCAATGATACCCATTGAACTAATGAGCAAGGGGTAGCGCATGGCAGTAAGATCGTGAGAGTTTACAAACGATGATATGGATGCAACAACTAGAGCTGCACAGGACGACTCAACATAGGACCCAAATAGATCTGATCCATACCAGCAATATCTCCAACTCTGTGACAACATATCACTCGTACTGTCGACCACGTTTTCATAGAAGCGCACTGCCAACCACATGCCTATTTTCTCTAACAAATACGGAGCTACAACAAAGATAGTTGGCACAGTGAAGATATGTCGAGTAATGAGATGTGAAAAGATGCCCTCAAAGCTCAATCCCTGATATTGGCATCGGTGCGCAGGAGTTTCAAGAAGCTTTAGGTTGTGGAATGGCAAAGGCCCCTTGCACTGCCTCCATTCGAACTCCCACCAACAACAGTCAATGACCAACACATTGAAACCAAGAGGATCCAGATATGGAATTACGACCACCAAAGTAAATAATGACTCCACAACTGTAGCGACTTGAAGGATCGATGTTGATCCTTTCAGTGATCGACCGCCAGACTTGCGAATCCTTTTGGAATCACACCACCTGCCATCAATCCAACACTATCATGCTATGTGGGATCTCTCCAGGGAACCCAAAACAAAATTGCAATAGATGTATGAGATCTTAATGCAATTTTCATTCCATGATGATATTGTGTATAAATTAGTCTTCATTTAGGAGAGGCCAGGACACATATTTCCTTGATCATTGAAACTCTTCATGCTTGTGGGCTTTGGAATCCCTCCAAATCTGCCCCTCAATCTATGGTGCAAGTTCTCTGCGATTTGGAAGACAATAGTGGATGCGTTGGAAATACACTGTTGACAGAAAGCATGGGCCAACAGTTCCAAATAGGGATTACTGCTCAGGTTAACAGATAGGGAGATAGATCCCTCCAAATCCTCCTTTGAACTGATTGTGCAAATCTTCTACGATTTATACGTCGGTGATGATTGTGTTGGCCACATCGTGGTGGTAGAAGGTTGGTCATCTAACTGATGGAAGGGTTGATAAATAGTTTCCAAACGATCGAAGAAGGTGGTGTCAACGTCCATGAAATCAAGAATCCCGCGATATCAGAATATAACCACCTACCATAGTAGTAATCTCATAAATGATAGATCATTGACCAATAATTTAGTGTCGATTATCGTGCCTCTTCCACATGAATAGAATTGTAATATGTGGTGATATCTTCAGATTCTTATCCTATAATCAGGAACCTGAATTTCAGAGGAAAACCGCCCCGCAAAAGGAAAACGATTCAGTCTGAGGATGAATCTCCTTTCTACGATATCTGTTGGAATATCTTTCGCTTGTTGGATCCAGGGGTGCAAAATCTGGAATAAGCTGGCAGTTGCTCCTCGCATGAAATTTTTCTCTCCATAATATCCTCTGAATGCCTCTTTAATCGTCTTGCAGGCTTCAATCAACACAAGATCACCGATCTATATCGCCGATGCAAAGGTGAAATTGACAGTCACAGATTAACGTCATCCCATCCAAAATTATAGTACAAATACAGGATGACTGCGGGTTTGTAAAATGGAAAATACTGCTCAAAAAATGAGCCTAGGATTCATAGCTTGCTGGGGATCCACACGACCTGAACCGAAAGCGTGGAAAAATTTTCCCTGGCGATTATCTTAGAGAAGAATAAATTTGAACCTCCATATCTCAGACACACATAAACAACGCTAGAATTGATCGATGGCTGATTTCATTACCTGCTTAACGACCTCATCCCCCTTTTTAGTGGAGAAGACACGGGAATCCTCTTCTCGTATACATTGTGGATGCTGCCATATGCACTCCTTGTGGAGCAGGTCCCACGCAACTTCAATCCATCGGTCACACAAACTTCTGGTAGATAATACAATCTATATGTCTCTATGCATATGACAAGATCACTTATGGTGTTTCATTTGTCCAGTTAGACTCAAAACATGGCCTTGATTTGTCCCCCGGTGCATTCAAGGCATTTCTATTCTTACTGTCAAAATAATTATTTTATGTTCGCATGGAAATCATTTCATTCATTCATATCATGGTTATGTAATCTTGTTAACAGAAAAATTTCAATTCTGCAAATATGATAACCATTTCTTACTAAGCTATTCAAACATATGCTCTTTGGATAGCTCATTTTTTTGAAGAACTGCTTCTGGGCTTATTTTCGTTGGACTAACTCCTTCATCTTCTTCCTCCTTATTTGCAGGAGCTTGTACGACTCTCTTGCCACGTTTTGGACGAAGTTGGGCTTATTTTCGTTGGACTAACTCCTTCATCTTCTTCCTCCTTATTTGCAGGAGCTTGTACGACTCTCTTGCCACGTTTTGGACGAAGTTGAGGATGAAATTTCCAACATTTTTCAATCCAATGTCCACTCATCTTGCAATGAGTGCAATAGTTCCTTTGCTTCTCCTTTAACAACATCTCCTTGTTACGAAGACGTGCAAGGGGTTCTTTCTGTCTTGTCTCACTTGGTGAGTATGCTCGTTTTCTCTACCCAAACTTTCTTCTTATGATGCTTAGATACATCATGGTTATAAGATCTAAAACATAAATCATTCTTCTTATATGTAAGAAAAAGAATTGAAATGTACTTTATACTTTCCTTCTGATGAGGACAAGATGGCTTGATTCCTTTCGTGGAATTTTATGGTGAATAGATGGTTTTTTCTTCAACAACTTTTGAGAATTCTCCATTGTTCTCCTTTCCATAACTCAAACCTGTGAATCGTGGTATTTGTAGCACCTATAATGGCTGAGTGATTCCTTGGCCATGAATTCCACGTCCACCTCCTCTGTATCCCATATTCGTGAGGAGCTTCATGCCCAAGTTAGTTTCATACTAAGGAAACATTGAACATGACAAAACATCATATACCTCGATTTGAGTTTGTGCATCCCCGGTAGAAGGCTCTTTGTCCTCCATTCGTTCACCACGCTGCAACTTAGCCAAGAGATCATCCTTGGTTTGCAATTCGAGTTGCAATTCTTCAATAATTCCATTGAGGACTTCTCCACGAAGCTGAGACTTCTCTTGAAGATCTTACTTCTCTTCTTCTGCAACCTACAAAAGCCTCCTTAACTGTGCGTTTTCAGCTTGAATGTTGTGATTTATCTCTTCTAATTCTTGAAGTATTTCTTCTTTCTTCACTCCTTTTCCCATCTTGCAAAGTAGTCAGCCTAGCTCTGATACGACATGATCTGAAAACAGGCAAGTACTTTATGCAAGTTTTGAATGGAGAATCATTTTCTGACGAAGTATTTGCATAAGGATTAAAGGGCACATGAATCCATGATTAACCATGCTTGCAAACAATCATACATAACACACATGAACTCAAAATGGAATAAGACACATGAAAAGACAAGAGATAGAGACAACCAATGTTGGTAACGGAGTTCACCCCTCCTAGGCTACGTCTCTGGATTCACTTCAATTGGAATACAGATCGATTTCATTCCTTCTTCAAAAGATGTTGGGACCTTATCATAAGTGATTACATAAGAGATGCCTTCTCCTTCAATGAGGATTCAAGAAGACTGCTCACACTCATACCTCTCCATACATCAAGAAGGATGATACCTTACATGAATAAGTATCGAAAATATCAGGAGTAGTAGCACTATGGATTTCTAACTCCACTCATTAACTCTCTGTTACTCTCCCTCCTCTCCCCTTATAAAGGGATCACATAAGGCATTACATAGTTTTTCCTCACTCCCTCTTAAGAAAGAGCATTTAATTCCTAGATCCACAATAATAGGATCTAATTACAAAAGAGGAAAAACAAGATCCATGAATGTAGGATCTCAAAATATCTTCAAATACATAAAGGGAAAAGTCTCAAAACCACCCAAAGAATCTTCATCCATGTCCTTGATTCTCTCAACCTATAATTCAGAAAAAAGGAAAATTGGTGTGAGGTGGTTTCTCACATAAAAACCAATTTCCAAAATGATAATTTAATGATAAATACGTGAGTCTAATTTCCCTCACAAGTATTAATCATTTTACATCAATAATGAATAATAATGTATGAGTTTTTCAAAAGATCATAAATCATAAATAATATACATGAGCATCTCATAAAGCATAAGAATGCATGAGACCCTTTCATCACAAAGAATTAATAAAATGCATGAGAAATATAAACTCAAAACATATAAGTTCAACATCTTCACCACTCTGCAATTCAACTTGGTGAACACAGTAAAGTCCTTCCATGTGTGGAAATCCGTCTGGATCAGTGTTCCATGGAACCACTCTCTCCACTTGCTATAGTTGCACCAATCGTTCCCATGCTACTCTGGATCAACTGTGTACCAATTTCCATCTGTGTTATGGCATTCATCATATATCGTTTCCCCCTAGAGAGATCATTCAACATATCTTGGTTACTGTCATAAGGGATCTCTAGGCCTTTCTTCTTTCCCTCTATAATATCATGTATGTCACCAATCTTATTTTCTATTTCGGCCTATGTCTATGAACTGATATGATCTCTTTCTTTGTTCTTTGTCTTTGGCTCTATATCTGAATGGATATGGAAGGGAATATAGTCTATCCTGTTTCTGTCCCTTCTGTCTCTACTATGACCCCTATGATATTGAATGTACTCGTCCCCAGTGTGACCTCTTCCCTCTGGGTATTCTTCAATTGTTCCTAGAATCATGGGGTCACGAGTCAAGCTCTTCTTCACAGGCTAGTAGGAATAAGGCTCTGATACCACTGTAATATCCTCATATCCTCAAATCAAAATATTGACTTCTCACACTGTGGCTCTGATTGCAGATTTGATGTGATAATTTTTTGGCTATGTTTTCAAGGTTTATGGATGCATTTTTTTGTGTTTAAAGGTATATATATAAGGCATGCACATATATTTGGGACTATAACAACTCAACAATTAGTATTTAGCAAAATAACAATAATACAAGCAATCATGCGTAAACTTTAACTAAATGTCATCAGTTAGATAGGAAATGGAATGGATATTAACT
>SNQJ01S0127573.1:0-26206 GCA_010110895.2 Picea sitchensis
AAACGTGCATATTGGCACAACTCGGTCCCTTTGCAACTTGTTCATAGTGATTTGTGTGGTCCACTTTCTTCTCCTTCTTTTTCTGGATGCAATTATTTCTTAACTTTCATTGATGAATTTTCCATATGTACTTGGGTTTACTTCTTAAAACTTAAGAGTGAAGTTTTTGACAAGTTTTTGGCCTACAAGTCCCTTGTAGAAAAGCAATTTGGACATCAAATTCAAAGGTTAATAAAAAATAATGGAGGTGAATATGTGAACAATAATTTTAAAATTTATGACACTACACAGGGCATCCAAATGAAACACATTGTTCCATATACACCACAAAAAAATGGTGTTGTTGAGAGAAAGAACCACACATTAAAATAAATGGCTAATTGTATGATCCAATCTAAGGGATTAAGTCTAAATTATTGGGTGGAATCCATCAGTGATGAAAATTACATAGTAAATATCACTCCCACAAAGAATCTTAAAAATATAACACCGAAAGAAGCTTGGACTAAAATTAAACCAAATGTAAGTCATTTTCGTGTATTTGGCAATATAACATGGGCTCACATTCCTGATGAGAAAAGGGAAGCATTGTAGCCTAAAAGTGAGAAGTGTATATTTTTAGGTTATTCCGAAGATGTCAAAGACTATAGACTTCTTCAACCACATTGTAATAAAATTATTATTAGAAGAGATGTTAAATTTGATGAAAATCTCTTGGCCCGCGAGCCTGATTCAACGTTTGTTCCCTCTTTGGCATGTGAGCCTAATTTGACACTTGTGCCTTCTTTGACCTATGAGCCATATTTGGCATTTGTGCCTTCTTTTGTTCTGGTTTCTTCTTCATATGATGAAAGTGAGGATGAAAATCCACCTCTTCCTCCTCACCTTCCTCAAAATGAGTCCTTTCAACCTGAACCAACACCAGCTCTAGCTCCACCGCTTCCTAGATGGGTCCATTCAACATGAGAAGCAGATTGTGATCTTGTCAGTGATCCTTTAGATCAATGTCGGACATGTTCACATTTCTAGTGAGCCTCTTCTCTTTTGGCTCAAGTTTCAGAGACTCATGATCCAAAGACATTTGGAGAAGCTTTAGGTCATCTAGATTGGGATACAAAAATAAATGAAGAGTATCGTTCTTTAATGGAAAATGATACTTGGGATCTTGTACCTCTTCCAAAAGTAAGAAAACTTGTCAGATGTAAATGGGTCTACAAAACTAAGTATTCATCAGATGGAAGTGTTGAAAGACACAAGGCTCGGTTAGTTTCCAAAGGATTTTCCCAAGTTGAAGGAATTGACTATAATGAAACCTTTTCCCCTGTAGCCAAAATGAATTCCATCTACCTTGTTATTTTCCTTGTTTCCTCACATAAATGGGAGGTCCATTAGATGTGTTAGCACTCCGTAAATCTGTTCGGATGATAAACAAATGACGAAGCTAACTTTTTCAACCAACTTTGAGACCCAAAACTAGCCTTTCAGATCTGGAGAGGGATCTCTCAGAAGGCACGGTCTCTGCGTAGGATATGGATTTGAAAGAAGTGGTTAGATTCAACACCTTTGATAAAATGGGCTTTGGTTATATTGGCGCAAGAAAGTAATACTTGGGCTATGGAGTCGATTTGAGGGAATGACAGAGACAAATGACTCAGTGATTGAACTTGACAAGATAAGGCTAGGAGATCAACAATATTCAGTGTAAAATTGTAATGTGTGGTGGAAGAAAAACATAGAAACTAACTTGGAGCACCACTATGGGCGAATTCAAAGTTGGCTTTAGAAGAAAACGTTTTGTCTAAGTGGCGCAAACAAGGGGCACTACGCAGCGAATACACAGGTTTGAAAATTCATTCCAAAATAGACAGAAAGATATATGAATAAAGATGACAGGAAGCACATATGAAAATAAAGAGGCACAATACATCCAACTTCTACAACTAGAATTTTTCATCAAGTTATAGGACCTTTGCATTAAATTTTGGTCAAAAACTCAAATTACATGAAATAGCTGTCGTCTACCAATTTTGCCAACCAACCCTATTTACATGAGAATGATCCCATATATAGAAAACTCATGTCACCCTTGGCTTCCAGGGTCAAAATAATTCCTCCTAGAAATCATGGATCTGTTTTATTTGAAAGAGAACAATCACTTCAACAGATTCACCAAAAATAGAAAACCCAACTTTGCCAAATTATAATCGTAACCAAAATATTATTTAAAATAATTTATCATGATCAAAATTAAACCATATGATAGTGATGATCCATCATGTGCATTTCTAGGCACTCTGTCACCCTTTCATAGCAAGTCTGCTACGCAACAGTAACCTACAACAAAAAACACAGTGGATTGCGCAACAAACTAGCAAAATAGGCGTTGAAAATTACATCATATCTCACTAATAAAAAAATATTTTATGAAACTGAGAGAGGTTTTTTTAGTTACGATCATTATAAATTATATCCTTTCTCAGTCTCTTGAAATTCATCTCCATCTGGCAGGAATAGGTGTCACAAAAACATGTCTCAGACAAGAAATCACAAAATCTAAAAAATAGGGCTCAAATATTCCTTTTAATATCCCAATCCCTTAAACATTTTGAAAATATTAGAGAGGTTTTTATTATTTGGTTTTTCATCGAAAAAAACCTAGGGTCAAATATTCCTTTTAATATCCCAATCCCTTAAACATTTTGAAAATATTAGAGAGGTTTTTATTATTTGGTTTTTCCTCGACAAAAACCTCTTGGGGATTTTCAAATTTCATCTCCAACTGGTCAGAAATTGATCTTGATGTTGACCACTAAACCAGTAATTTACGTAGTGTGACCTGTAGCCTGTGCACAGGAAAATCCACTGCACGATGACATCCTCTGTGAGACAACATCCTATGTGCGACAAAATACAGTTCACGAAAAAATCCTATGTGCGACAGAATCTACTGCGCGACAACATCCATTGTGCGACGAAATCCACTGCGCGATGAAAAACCACTTCGCAAAAGAAATCCACTACGCAACGCAATCCACTGCACGACATAATCCTTTGTGTGGTGAAGTGCTCTATGTAGCACGTAGAAAAATTTTCAATGTGCAGTTGCAAATGGAAATGGAAGAAATAAATTATAAGCTTCCTTTTGAAATTGACCCTTGGAGATGTTAGATGTTTCCAGTCATAAAAATAAATGGGTGCTAACATGCATGACTTTGCAAATTGTTGAAAAAGATATAACCTTAGCTATGGAAAACATGGTGCTAATAGCTGGCTCCAACGAGGATGATATCCTAACTATTAGGTATCAAAGAACAGTATACCATGTGCCTACCCATTGGGCTTCTCCCAAACTCAACCTTCCAATGCTGAAAACCCAAAATTGTATATGCTCCAAACTAAAATCTGAAACTAAGATGAAAATGAAAACTGCATATTACTAAAATAAATGCTCATAGTATCGATCTTATTCACACTCCTACCTACCCTAATAGTTGAAAAGATGTCAATAAAGTGAAATAAAAATGCCAATGCAACCATGCAAGCACTTTATCAACTTTTTGGTTTCTTTGCACATGCTTTCTCCAAAGCTTGTTTACTGATAAGTCATTCAAAAATTTATATATAAATTCAAATCTCAAAAAATTAAAAACATTGGGACTGTTTGTCGCCTCCACCCAAACTGCAAATGGATCATCTAAAACATGCACAAAACAACAACCATGTTTCACCCCTTCCACACATTCTCGTTTTTATGTGATTTAACTTGTTGATTGCCACCAAGAGGCTGAAAAAATCTGCTGAGACTGCTGGAAATAACAATCTTCTGAATAAAAATACGGTGTTGGCTGAAATGAAACCCTTGGTGGAAAGCAATCCATATCTAACATTGACTTTGATTGACCATCATCTTTATTTCCAAGATGGTAGTTGAGCACACGCTGCAAATCTGAACTGAAATAACCTTCCATGTAATCAACAACACGATCATTAAATGCATTAGAAGGTTGTTGATCTTCCTCACTAATAACAATTTGGTCATGTAAAATAGTGTCATTGTGAATGCAGTCGCACTTCTCTGCTTCCTCTGTTATCTCATGATTTACTTTCAACAATTCAAAGGAAGAAAAACATAATGAAAGATAGTTTTCATTTGCAAGTCCATCGCTTTCTTCATATTCAACATCATGCATGGAGGATTTATGATTTGAAACATTATAAACATTTTTCTTGAGCAATTTGAAATAAGAAAAACACAATGGAAATATTCTTTCACCCTATTCAAAACCTTCTTCATTTTCTTCACTGTTGTTATATGCACATTTTTCAATTTCTTTGGATTTCTGAACACACTCATTTTCAGATTCATCTTTGACCAATGGATGCAATTTCTTGTCAATTGTTTCCCATGAATCAATGTGATTTTTCATCAGCAAACATTCCTCTTCCTAAGTGATGATCTTTAAATTTTCTTTCAACAATTTAAACGAAGCAAAGAATAAAGGTAAATAATTTCCTTTAGCTGATTCGGTACTTTCTTCATATTTGTCTTTGTAGCTATGATATGTAGGTTGATTTCTCTCATTAAATTGCTGAAAATGAACATTTTTTGATAGAGAACATGCAACAGGTTGTTCTAGGTAGTCAACATCATAACCATCATCATATTCATCATATATAGGAAAATCAACAACATCTGCAATGTCATCTAACAAGAAAAATCTTGGGACATCAACCTGCTCTTCAACAAACTGATTTGCAAATTCATCTTCTTGACTATCTACAAATGACTATATAAAACAATCAACCCCATGCTTATCATGGGATGGATCATAAGCTAAATTAGCACCTTATTTTTCAATAAGTGGAATATAATCCTCTGCAAAATCATCATCATTTAAAGCTTCAAGAGGACATATGATATTATTAACCCTCTTCTCAAGATTCAAATCTATTGTTCTTTATTCATATTCATTGTCATGTTCTTTATCATCCAAATCCTCATTTCAAATATGTTTACATGCTTGAATATTGTCTTCAACTTTCTGAGCATTTTTGAAAATCTATTGCAAAGACACAAAATTCCTCTCCATCAAAAGAAAAGATAAGTCTGATTGAAAGGTTGTTACATAATGGAACATGGAAGCAAATTCAGGAGGTTGGACTTCTTTAGGCAGTTTATAATAAAGACTAGAAAACCTCCTACTGAAATTTGAGATGGTTTCATCTTTCATTCTTCTCATGGCATAAAACTCTCAAAGGTGTATATCCAATGACTTTCTCTCACGCCAAAATATATGGAAAGATTCCCTCAATTCATCCCATGAGCTAATCGAATGAAGTTGAAAATGTCTAAACCATGCTTTGGCATATCCTTGTAAGGAATGAGAAAAGTCCCTCATAGACACATCATCATGTTCAATCTCAAAATGGTCTATAAAATTCTCAAAGACCTGAATATGTTTTTCATATGAATCTCCATCAAGCTCTCCATCCAACCTAGGAAGGTACTTATAATGTTTCATAGGAAATTCATGAAGGATGGGAGGAAATTTAAGAGGAATGTATCTTTCTTGAATCTTGGAGGGTGCAGGATTAAGGACATAAGGTACAAGATCATCTTTGGTTTTATTAAGCTCACAAGAATGGTCATGAAAATCATATGGTTTAGAGGAAGGAGCCTGGTGAATATCGGTTATACAAGAAGGAGGTATACCTATAGTTTTCAATGAAAGGATATACAAGGGTAGATCTTTGGTATTCATTTGAACGCAGCAAGTAAATAAATATTCTTTTAAAAAACTCAGGAAAGGACAAGAATATATTGATAAAATAGAAATGTACTTCCTGAAATAAACTTAAGCCTGAGTACCTGATTTTTCCATACTACTCTTCCATATCTTTGTCAATAGGTCTCATTCTCCAGTGGAGTCTTTGAATCACATTTGAAGCTTGATTGGAGTCGCCATGAAAACTTTAGCTGTGGATTCTTCTGCCAATGGACTCACCTTCAATTGATTTTCTGATGTGTGGAGTCGCCAGTGCATCCATACTACTCTTCCATATCTTTGTCAACAGGTCTCATTCTCCAGAGGAGTCTTTGAATCACATTTCAAGCTTGATTGAGCTCTATGAAAACTTTAGCTGTGGATTCTTCTGCCAATGGACTCACCTTCAATTGATTTTCTGATGTGTGTAGTCGCTGCATAAATACAAACAATATGTGCTTAAGTGTTTGTTGCTCTCAGACCTCATAACTCAACCATGTCATTCTTTCCCACGAAAATTTTCAATTTGTCCCCAACAATGACGCCAAAGTGTTATCACCCATAAATTTGTTCGCTAATAAAATGACAAAGGTAACTTTTCAACCAAATTTGAGACCCAAAAACTAGCCTCGGATCCGGAGAGGACTTCTAGCTGCACAACACGAGATAGGATATGGCTTTGGGAGTAGTGGCTAGATTTAACACCTTTAATAAAATGAGATCTAGTTATATTGGCTAGTAGCAAGACTTAGGGCTATGGAGTCAATTTGAGGGAATGACAGAGACAAATGACTCAAAGGATCCAACTTGAGAGAATAAGGCTAGGTGAGAAACAATCTTCAAGCAGTAAAATGTAATGTGGTGGGGAAACACCGTGAAGTAACTTCTTGGAGCAATCACTGGCAGTGAATTCAGAAAGTTACTTTGGAGTAAAAACGCTTTGTCTAAGTAGTACCTAACAAGGGTCGCTATGCACGAATCCACAGTTCAAAAAATTCGCTCAAATAGAAAGAAAGAGATATGAATAAATATGATAGGAATAACATATGCAAAGAAAGAGTCACAATACATCTTACTGCTACAACTAGAATCGCTTTGTCAAGTTATAGGACATTTGCATTAAATTTCGATCAAAACTCAAATTATATACAATAGCTATCAAGCCTACCAATTTTTCCAACCAACCCCTCGCTTTAAATGAAAATGATCCCTATATATAGAAAATGCATGTCACCCTTGGCTACTAGGGTTGTTACTCTCCCAGAATCATGGATCTGTTTTCTTTGAAACAGAACAATAACTTCAATGGATTCACTAAAAATAGAAAACCCGACTTTGCCAAATCATAATCGTAACCACAATATTCTTTAGAATCATTGATCATGATTAAAATTCAACCATATGATAGTGATTAGCCATCATGTGCACTACTGGGCACTCTATCACCCTTGCACAGTCATATGCAACAATAACCTACAACAAAAAACATAGTGGATTGTGCAACAAACCGAAAATAGGCGTTGAAGATGACATCATATCTCACTAATAAAACTATTTTCCAAAACCGAGAGTATCATTGATTGACACCTGAGGTGAAATCAATTTAAAATCGGCAATAGGGATCAAATCTCATTCCTTCAATATCCCATCTCTCGAAACATTTTGAAAATAAGGAAGCTTTATTATTTCCTGTCCTCAACAACAAAACCTCTTGGGTATTTTCAAAATTCCTCTCGAATTGGTCATAAATTGATCTTCAAGTTGACCACTAAACCAATAATTTACTCTGCAGGACTGTGAGTCTGCGTAAAGAAATCCATCATACATCGACATCCTATGTGCGACAACATCCTATGCGCAACAAAATCCACTACACAACAACATCCTATGCATATAACCCACCGCTATGGATGCAACATCCTATGTATGCATTAACATCCACCAGCGATCAAAAATCCAATGCGCTTAATTTAAAACCACTAGGCTTACGGAAATCCACCGCAACGAAATACACCGCGGTGACGTAATCCTTTGCATGGTGAAGTGCTTTGTGAAATGCTTAGCAAATTTTGTAGCGTGCATTTGCAAATGGAAATGGAAAATAAAGATAAATCTTCTCTTTGAAACCCTTGAGATGTCGGATGCCGCCGTGCATAAAAACAATATGGTGCTAACATGCATGACTTTGCAAAATTGTTGACAAACCTATAACCTTAGCTATGAAAAACATGGTGCTAACAAGATGGATGTTAAATATTCCTTCTGCATGGGATTTACAAGAAGAAATATACATGCAACAACCTCCTAGATATGTTGGCACGACTCTAGCCTTGTTTGTTTCTTTAAGAAATCTCTTTTATGGTCTTAAGCAAGCTCCCCAAGCTGATATGCCAAAATGGACAACTTTCAATTTCCACCGATTCTCTAAATGCCATGCATCCTAATGTATATGCTCAAAGTAGGAAACCATCCGAGCAATGCTTGACCTTTTATGTTGATGACCTTATCTCATCGGTAGTGACTCAAAAATTTTAAGCCATGTGAAAAACCAACCTAAGAAGAAATTTGGAATGAAAGACTTGGGATTTTTGCACTATTTCGTTGGCCTCCAAGTTTTGAAAACCAATGAAGAATTTTTCTTTCCCAATCTAAGGCCTCTGTGACCTGTTCATCGCCACATGGATGATTGTAAACCAACCCCTTCCTTCCAAAGGTATGGAGTCAATCTTGTTGCCACTTGTACATCTCTTGAAGTTGATTCCACCTTGTACAATTAGTTAGTTGGTAGCCTCTATAATTAACTCATACCCATCCCCGACATTTCCTTTGTTGTTGGTCTTGTTTCTAAAAGATAAGGAAAACACCCCATGAAATCAATTGAAAGAAGCTAAAAGGATACTCAACTATGTTCGTGGTACTATTCAATTTGGGATACATTACCATTCAAGGGGGACTACTTTATCGGGTTGGTTTCATTGATTCAGGTTGGGCCGACAACCCTGATGATTGAAGGTCCACTGTAGGTTAATTTTTCAACCTTGGTTCAGGACCCGCCACTTGGGCCTGTAAGAACAACATGCTATTGCACTTTCTTTAGCGTACATAGCATCGGTAGTAGTAAATGCAAGTCGTAGAAGTCTATGGCTTCAAAATTTTAGGAGTTTGATTCCAAAGAAGAACATTCTAATCTTGGTGTGATAATCAGAGTGCAATTAAAGTCACCAAAGACCCATTTCAACATCAATGCAACAAACACAATCGTAGATACATATGCACTTCCATCGTCTCATTCATGATCAAGTTATTGAAGTTCTCTTTTTCCTACAAAAGATCAAGTTCTAGATATTTTCACAAAGTCTCTACGTATGCCTTTCCAAACTTTGATCTATGTTAGAGTTCAGAAGTTTTCATCAAGGGGGGATATGATCTAATGCCTCCTTCCTCCTCCCATTGTGTCACTATTGTAAATCCTTCAATCCTATCCCAAATTGTTCTTATGGGATGTTATGATATTTAGACACTTAGGAGTTAGTTGACATCTACTTGGTCTAATAAAATACCGGTAAAAGTGTGTTTCTAGTTTGTTTCTTTAGTATGCATTTGTATTTAGTAAATCCTGATGGTCATGATATGTTCCCAACATAGAGTGATCTGATGGTTCATATTCTCTCTCGATCTTTAGCTGCCATTGATCTGGTTTAACACTCGATTTGTCCATGATCTCTATTAAAAGATAATGGAGGGTCATTTGTCGATGATATATTATGAGAAACTCTCTTTGTAAAATCTCTCTCAGACTCAATTTTTTTCTTGAATTAATAAAATGATCCAAGTGGTTTCATTGGTTGGGGACATGATGTTTTGTAGGGGTTTTACCATGTCAAACATTGGTGTGTTGATATTTGATCTCAAGGTGCGGAGGAAGTTACTAAATGTGTTTGTCCTTTGTTGGAATAAATGTGTTATCATGAGTAAAATACGATGCATGAAACATGGAACAGTTTGTCCCAATCTGGGAAGACTAAATGGGTGTAGTGACCCGCCAAGCCAGCTTTTTGTTCAACCCTGGAAGTCCCATTCCAATGCACCCAATTTTCTGATATTTTCCTCGTGGCTCTTCATGCCCACACCGGTGAGGGGTGGAATCAAGACAGTACAATTATAACTTTTCCAAAATAATCCAAGTGCTATATCAATGTAGAATTATTATCCAATAATGAGCAATAAGAAATGAACAATCACATACATACACAAGACAATTGTTTTACATGGAAACCCAAATCGTGAGAAAGCCACATAATGATTTATCTCATAGTACTTAAAGAATTACATTCATTGAAAATACCAAATTTCTTTGTTTTCCAAATTTTGCAATCAGCAGGCTCTAACTTGAAGGATGCTCCAACTCCCCAATTTCTAGCTACAACCAGAAGGAAGAAACCCCCTATGTTCTTCGGATAAAACCAGAAGGTGGATAAAACCACATTTCCTTTCCCCATCCAACCGCCTCGGCGCAGAAGTAGAATGATGGAAACCCAAATCACACACTATCATCAGTGGAGATATATCATTGTACCATGTGTACCACAAAATTAAACCATGCATCAACCATGAACAACAACACCTGTACCATACCAAGTACCAAACATGTACCAAACCTGTACCATAAACAAGTGGATCAACCATGACCAACCTATACCTTCAACCTCAGAATCAACTGTACTATAAACAAGTGCATCAACCATGAACCAACCTGCAATCAACATGTAACATAAACAAGAGCATCAACAATGCACCAAGTATGTACCCAATCATGTGTCAAGTACTCATCAACTATGACTCATCAATATGTACCAACATCATCAACTATACACCTCATGTATAAAGCAACTCATTAACTACTTGTCTCAACCATGTATGCAACTTGTAAATTTCAACTAAAATCCCTCATCAATTTCATCATCCAAATATGATTTGTAATCCTTTAATAGACCTATTTTTATATGATCACATACCTACAAACCTTCCTAACTTTAACAAAAATAGACTAGCATTTTCATCAAACATTTCTTTAGTCTCACAAGACTAGTTTTGGATTAGTTAACAACCCTAACTTGAAATAACTATATTTTTTTAAATGTGTCCTCGCCATATTAAAGAGGCAAAAAAATTTTGCAAAATGTATAGAGAAGTATTCCTGAAATTACCAAAAATTCTACCGAGATCGAAACCAAAGATAGGTAAAACAGTAAAGCATGAGGATATGTAAAACTAAGTAGCAAAAATAGAGCATAAACATTGTAACATCTGTGTCCCCGCCCGAAACCGTGTGACAGATGCTTATCACCCAAAGATACATAAACAAGAAAAGTAAACCTCGAACCAAGAGCATAAAACCTATGCTGTGTGGTCTTCTAGGTGGTCTCGCCCCGCCCTTCCGCCACATGAACCCACCCTGAGGGAAAAAAATCTTGTATGCGAGGGGTATTTCCGCTATCGGGCTTGGAGAAAGCGCCAAGAAAGTGCTGCGTCCATGCTTCACCCCATGGTGCACAATAACCCGAGCTCCAAATCGACAAGGGTCGCGGAAGGTCAATACCAAGAGCCAAGTGTTCCTCCCCGAGGAGAGACCCATGCAAGCTTCCACCCGAGTCCACTGTGCCCGTCGCCGCTACCCCACCAACTTCGCCATCTCGCTGCTCCTCAGCCATCGTAGTGTCCACCTCTCCATCTTCCTTCCCCTAAGAATCATGACTGCAAACATTATCATCACCCAGCCATGGAATTTCTTCCACGAGATAGCCGGGGATGTAGTCGTCCTGCGCCGGAACGGGAGTGTGCTTCTCCTGAAGAGTCGCCTCAGTCCTTTCCACGAGCGTCAATTCCTCCATGGTCGGGTCTTCCACCACCACGCAGGGTGGAAAAAATTCCTCCAAGCCAACATCCTTCTTGTTTCGGCTGCAACCTACGCGTGGTTCGGCTATGGTGGCAAGGAGCGCCCGCTTCTCTACCCTTGCTTTTTTCCTTATGATGGAGGTCACCATAGCCAAGGAGCGCTCCAATTGCTCTCTCCGACACCTCTATGCCTTGCGAGCATCCCAGGCCACGCCACAGCGCGGTCTGCCTCTTTTCCTAACCATGGGGAGCAAGTGGAACAAGTACCGTAAAAGACAGATGCACCAAGACACAATTGAATTGAGTTGCAAGGCACAGGAAGGCTTACCCTGTTCTAAATCAAACGCCAAAGGATCCCCCGATAATGCGAAGAGTCTGAGCACTAAAGAAACATGGCTGCACCATAGCAATCCAACGAGAATTGGAGCCGAAGCAGGTGCCTCCCTGCTCTTCCCTGTCGTGGAGGAATTCATATAACCATAGACCGAAATCATTTGCCAACCCTTATCCTCTCCCGTCCCAAGTGCGCTGTGAATGAACGCGCGAGGGAGGGGTACCATCAACTTAAATTTTCTGCAGAGGCCGTCCCCCATCGCAAATATTGACGTGTGGGTGGCGGCCCTCGGCATTTAAGCCGAGGCCAAGTGCGCCACCAGCTGTCTCCCCATGGCCGGGTGGCACCCCATCCAAACTTGAAAATACTATAACTTTGTACCAGAATGAATACGATTTGAAAATGATACACAATGTTATTCAAGGTGTTTTATGCAATTTATTCACGTTTCACTATCGGAACCTCCTTTAAAATGAGTTATAGATAAAATGGCAGACCTTGTTGAATACTCGCTTATTCTAGAGAGCGACCAGCATGCCTTGCACAAAATAATTTGTTAACTTATCCTCAAACTCCTGCTCACACAAAAATAATACATACTGTACTATAACCAACATATTTTTTTATTACATAATTTGTATCTTTTATGAAAGAGACATTTTTACCTGAAACGCTTGTTTTTGATTAGTTTCATGACTAGCCACAAACCTTCTTTTTCCACTCTGAGTGTAACTCCAAAAATACAACCGGACAAGCTGAATTTTTACCACATATACTTGATATGTTTCTTAATGGAATATCAATTTCACGGTCTGAATTCATAAGAAAAACATATCATAAAATGGTGAGATGACTTGAAAACGTCTTTTAGAAAACATCATTAAACAAATTTATCCTTCCTTGAATTCGGCCTTATTTCACTTTCCGCAATCTGGTTTATATATCTTTTTGTTACCTCAGACACCTATATTTATTTAATATTCTCAAGTGTGTTCTAAATGAGAGAGCCTTTCCTCTTATTTATACCTCCAAGTTGCTTCCTTAAAAACATATTCTGTGGTCACTTTGTCCACTTTCTCCTTGCCTTAGGGTTAAACCACCTCTAATTTCTCCATTAAATTTATTACGAACACTTTGTTTTTATTCACTTTGAATTATAAATAGTACACTCATCAATTTCCACTTTTATTATTTACCTTTTAAAATCTCTCTCTTTAAAGCACTTTGACTACTTTTAACCTTTGGGGCTTCTAGATGACATATTAGGGTCCTCCAACTTCAAGGCCATAACTCTCAAACCGTATAGAGTTATATGTGACTTTCCACATACCACCGTGAAATGGAATGGTATGTATCCATATATAATAGTATTTTGAAAAAATTCACTGGCATATATCTCTATTATTCCACAAATAAGCATGGGTTCTCTAACCATACTTCTAGGATAACACAATTCGCAAAGCGTCTTCCCACGAGGACCATGCTTAGAGCTACGCTATAAGGGGACCAATTTGTAGTTCATCCATTTATACTTATTATCAACATGACAAGAAAAAATAATGAGTCATCTTTACATCAAAAATCTTGGGTCCATTACCCAACCTTTTGTGCTGCTGTATTTCTTCAAGGGTTTATATCAATGATAACCAACCTTAACAATCTCCCTTTGCATTGTTGGAAACACTCGATGCAATAATGAAATCATATCACCTATGTCTCTAGAACCATGGCCTTTGTATCATTCTCCTCCGAGCTATGCCTCCGTCCACAGATCCGTTAAATCTCTCCCCTTTTTCATCAATGGTACAGAGCCTTCCATCTCGGGCTTCCCCCGACCGAATCAGTCTCTTATGAAGCCTCATGTACATATAATACATATAATATAAGAATTAAAAAAATCATTCATTTCTAAAGTAGAAGCAATTCCAAGTCTTTGTCTAAGATATTCAAAGGCTTCCTCATGGAATTGCTCTTTGTAAATAAGTCCGTACTTGTTCTTTTGTGCCCACATACTCAACTCTCATGTTCTGCAACCTTCTCCCTGTGAAAGTGATACTTGATTGAATGTTCTTCATCTTGGAGGCATCACACCTATTTGATATATTGATGGTTCTTATTATCACAATAGATTAGAATGGTTTCATCATACTAAACCCAGAGACTGGCTGTCAGAATTTTTTTTATCCAAATAACTTGTGTACAACATGATGTTGCTACAATATACTCTACCTCGACTATAGATAAGGATATTGATGATTGTTTCTTTGCTTAGCCATGATACTAAACACTCACCCAAGTAGAATGCTACTCCATTGGTGCTTCATTGGTCATCAATACAACTCCAAATAAATTGCATCTATGTAGGCCATAAGTGATATTATCCTTTCCCTTTTGATACCATAATCCAAACTCTTATGTTCCTTTGAGATATTTGAAGATCCTCTTTCACTTCTAATACATGTGATTCTTTTGGTGTTGATTGAAATCGTTCCACCTGTCAAACTGCTTGTATTACATTTGGTCTAGATGTTGTTACATATAGTAGGTCACAATCATTGACATGTATTGCCTCCATGTGTATAATTTGAATCATTATCTTTGTTCAACTTGCAATTGGTTTGTATGGGATATAACTAGTTTGCAATCTTCCATTCTAAAACCTCTTATCATTTATTTGATATACTTGGCTTGATAAATAAATATTCCTTGGTTGCTTGACATATCCTAAGTCCCAAAAATAAGGATAGTTCTCCAAGTAACTTACATTTCAAATTCATTCTTCATATCTTTTGCAAATTTCTTGGCTTAACCCGTGATCACCTTCTACAAAAATAATATCATCAACATAAACTTCAATTAATAAAATATACCTTAACTTACCTTGATGCGTAGGTTGTTGTTCTGTGACTTCCTTTTCAACCCTACCAAGCATAAATACATATCCAAATTTAGAGTACCATGCTCTAGGAGCTTGTTTTTAGACCATGCCTTCTTTTGTCTTCATATACATAATTTTCATTCTCTCGACAACTGGAATTTTTCCTCGTTGTTCAATGTATTCTCTTTCTTCAAGTTTCCATTTAGAACATATGATGTATGTCCATCTCATATACTTTAACATTTTTGGAGTGCTTATACAGCAACCGATTGCTTCCACTCGCAACTGAGAAAATGTCTCTTCAAAGTCGACTCCTTCAATTTTAGCATCCTTACATACCAATCTAGCTTTATTCCTTATAACTTGTCCACGCTTTCATTAATCATTCCTAAAAACCCATTTTTTTTCGGATCACATTCTTATTATTTGGTCTTGGAACCGGGGCCTCAAGTGTCATTTTTTTCTGCTTGATCCAATTCTTCATTCATGGCCTATTCCAAAATTCATCATTGGCTTCTTCAAAAATGTTTGATTCGATTGTAGATAAGCCGCATAGGTGTGTTTTTTCTGGTGAACGATTTTTCTTCTAGTCTCAACTCCTCGTGATCTTTGTTTCAAATAATTTCATCTAGCTACAATTCTTCCTCAGACCGGTTTCATAGGTGTCTTGGAGATACTTTGCTGAACGTGCCTTTCCTCGCTTCAAGGAATCTTTATCATCTCCTCTTCTACTTCATCTTTTGCTTTCCTTTCCTTCTTCCTTCTAAAAGTTGTTCCATTGATTTCTTTCTTCCTTTGATTATGTTCTCTATTTCATCAATTGCTTGATGCTTTCCACAATTTTGTTCAATATTATATTGTAAAACTTGTATGATTTCTTGTACTTGAGTAACCAAACAAGTACTCCTTTGTCCAATACCTAGAGTCAAAACTTCCCATTCTACCATCTTCTATTTTGATGTATCATTTTGAAAACTCAAGTGTTTGCATTTGCTGTATTCCTTCCATATCCTTCGAGGAGTTTTATCGTTTTTCCGAGAATTACCTGCTTAGGCAAACCGTTGTATGCACTTCCCCTTGTCCAAAAGATATCTACTAATTTGGAATCCATTAGCATTGTTCTCGAAAGCCATTTCTTGTAATCACATGTTCTTTTCTTTCAACAACTCCATTCTCAGTTGAGGTGTCCCAAAGAAATGAAGAATTTCCTTTTTTATTTCATGACTATTGTAGTAGTCCAAATTCCTTTGAAGTGAACTCTCCTCCATTATCGATCTCAAGCATTTGATTCTTAAATCCATCTCACAACCATTTCCTAGAGATATTGAAGTTTTCAAAAGATTTTGACTTGTTCTGAGAAAGGAAACTGCAACCATTCTTGTATAATCATAAACTAATAACATAAAGTATATCTCACCTTTTAAGACCTTTGTTGTAGTTGGTCCAACTAGACTGCTATGCACAATTTAAAGTGGTCTTGTTGTTGAATATCTCTTTGATTTGAACCTGGTATTCTATTTTCTTTCCTTTGTTGACAATGCTTGCATAAAGTGTTGCTGGTTTCATGATCCGGGAATTTCTATGATCAAGCTTCTCTTGTTGAATTTGATGCTACCAAAATGCATGACGATTCTTTTGTGCTGTAACCAACTTTCATCTTCCTTTCCTAGAAAACACTTTTCATTTCCAACTTCACTTAACACATATATGTTGTTTAAAATTCTTGTAGTTGTACTCAGCCAATTTCCCCTAACCTTCTCTTCTTATCTTCACACTTTTTGTGAATCAAAAGTAACTTTTATGACCTTGGTCACATTGACTCCACACTTAGAAGATTATGTTTGCTATCTTCACCACAGAACATTTTGTGCCTTTTATTCTTATTCCCACTTAGATCGTGTCTCTCCATGCAATGATTTTGGTTGAATTACTCAAGGAGACCGTCCATTTCTTTTCCTTTCAACATCTAAGCAACTTTTTCTCATCAATTATGTGCTTGAACACCCAATCACAACATACCAACCGTGGTTTCTTCCGCTAGCTTGCAGACATCAGGCATTATTCACCCTAATAATGATCTTGATTTCATCCATGTTGTTTTATGAGGTTCTTGTCTATGACCTGTTATTTTGTTGAGGTTCTTTTGAGGGATCATTCATACCTGCCATAGGTCCAAAATTGTTGCATTTGTAACCGCACACACCCACTATGGCATAATAAAATTTTCTCATTTCCTCAAGGGATGTAACCAAAGTCCCACAGGGTTTAGCTGAGGCTAGATCTTCCCTTTCCACCTCTATGTGATCGTCGGTTATGACCAATGGCCAAACAACTAGGTTCCTTTTCACATTTCGCGACTCAACAATATAAGAGAGTCAAGTCTTTCAACTCTACAAACTCCCTGGGGAATGTCAACCCCAAAGGTGTTCTGTGAGTGACAGCTCCCACTTGGCTCCGGTCCACATGACTCGCTTCAGGACTTCACACACTCAAATCGACAAAGCACTTACCGCTTTTCACGCATTTGGGGAATCGCACGCGATAGTTCTTCCTCTCCTTTTCAACCTAAACTCAGAATCAAGTTCCGTTCAAAGGAGATCAACTTAATTGCAAGCAACTCGACCGATGGTCCCGATGTATCGAGATTTTGGTAATCGAGAGTTCAAAATGCAAGAGAGTCAAGTATTTAGACTCTTCAAACCCCAAAACCCAAATGGAAGCCTTGTGATGAGATCCAATGGCTCGATGTCTTGATCCAACGGTCGCGATATTTTGAGTTTGAATCAGAGTTCAATGATGCAACAACTTCAAAAATTTTATCACTCCAATCCCCCTCGAATCCCGATATGGGGATTCGTGTAGGAGACCAACGATCCTCAAGGATTTGGATCCAAATCTGGCCTATGGATTTCATAGCTTTCCAAACTCGACACCACTCACGATCTCCTCCGATGGATGATTCATCCTTTGGGAGTCCTCCTTTTCTTCCACAGAGCAATAACGGGTTCTCGTATCGTGATTTTGCACTTGGCGAAGACAAGGTTCTTTTCCCTTTGGTTTCCTGTGGCCGAAACCAAATGTCGAATCGACAGCCACATATTCCTTCCATGGACGCCACCCTTTACCCATTGATCAACCATTATTATTTTCAGATGATCAACGATCACACCAAAACTTTCTCAAACTTATTCACACTTAAACCGATTCGGGTTTCATTTACCGGGATTTCAAGGCTTGCGAAGACAAGGGTACGGCTCTTTGATCTCTGTGCCAAACACCAAACGAGCAGCCATGTGTCCCCTACAAATGGATACCTAAGTAACGGCGGATCTTGGGATCCACGGTCCCGATTCCTCCACCAATGGCGAGGTTTATACAATCGCCGCTGTTTCTTCCAACGGCACCTGCCAGACCACCTATTCCGCCGACAGAATTATTCTACGTTTTATCCACACTTGAAACTTTTTTGGGGTTTTGGTTGTTGGGATTTCATGACTCGTGGATGACTGTGGTTCTTTCCCCTTTGATTCCTGAAAAGCCAAAACGTCAAACGCTAACGTAATCCACGTGCTGGTTGTGGATCACTATCTTCTTTGATTCATGTGTCCTTTCTTTCCACCGTGTTTATACCCTATGAAGTATTTACACCTCAGAAGCGCATGTACACTTCCACGCTGGGGAGTGTAGAGGGGGCACCGTGTTCTGAGGGGCTCTATCCCTACTGGGGGTTCTAGGCGTTGCAGCCCCGCCGGGTTTGGGGCCAAGCCCCAAGAAAAAAAATTCGCCTTGTAAAAGTATATCGTAACTTCATTGTAAATCTGAACCGCTCATTATAAGGTCGCAGAACTAACAATAGAGATTATGTTAGGTTTTTTCCCTAGAAGGCAACACTCCTTTATGAGGGAAATGTATTGCGCTATGGATGATGGTGGTGAATATTGTATTCGAGAGGATAATCGCGAGAAATAAGAGGTGCTACAGTATTTCGGTCGAGGTTGTATCCCCTCATTTGTCGGATAATAATAAAGGAAGGACTCGCCAATTTCCGGTGGATCGAAGCCCATACCGGGTGAACCACGAATAGTTCTCTTGTATTGTGTGTGTCTTCGTGGTTTTGTTTCTTCATTTGTTTTATTTTATTGTTCAATGTAGTCCCTCGCTTTTCTAACAACTCGGTATCGAGTTTAAGGTAACTCAAGCAGGAAAGAGGGTCTCCCGGGTTCGAAAGGGAGCAATGTCGAAGATGGAAAGTTTAGGGTCAGAAATTAACGACCAAAACTACCGGGCTATGGAAGATGGGATGGACCATTATTTATAATTTTAAGGATCGGTCTTCAACATTGAGCCGTAGTAGCAAAGAAGCCGGGTAACAGGAAGACAAAGAAATGGGAGATTCTTGACAGAAGGCTCTAGGGAACTTATAATATCATATCTCCGCAACGCTCTGGTGGATTTCAATATTTGAAAGAAAATACAACAAAGGGTTTGATGGATGTGTTGGCCAAATTGTATGAAAAACCCCACGCTTCTAATGCTATTTCTAATGAAAAGCTTATTTAATATGAAGATGTCAGAAGGTTTGTCTGTTGCAGATCATTTAAAATGAATTTAATACTAAGTACTAATCAACTAAGTTCTATAAAAGTGGACTTTGGATGATGAGGTTAGGGATCTTCCTATCTTGTGCCCATTGCCAAAAAAGCTAGAATGGCTTGGTCATGGCTGTAAGTAACCTGTCTCCGGGTTCAAACACTCTAAAAATTTGATGATGTTGTTGGTGTTATCCTTAGTGAGGAAATGCGACTAAAAAGCATAGGTGAGACATCATGAAATGCGCTGAACATGGAGAACATGGGAAGACAAAAGGATAGAGGAAAGGGCTCAGAAACCGTGGAAATTTTAGGAAGGGTAGATCCAAATCCGTATTTGGAAAGATAGGAGTGATGGAATTGTGGGAAGAAAGGACATCTCAAGAAAGATTGTAGAGCTCCAAAGAAACAAAGAGATGGACAACAGAGAGAAACCGGTGAAGCAAATGTAACAGATGTGTTACAAGATGCTTTGATTCTTCTATAGCTAATATTTATGAGTCTTGCAGTAGATTCAGGAGCTTCATTTCATGCCACACCCCATTGGAAACATTTTCTAGATTATGTTCAAGGTGATTTTGGACAAAATTCATTTATTTGATAATAAACCATGCAAAATTGTTGGAATGGGAAAGGTAAAAATAAAACAAAGAAATGGAACCAATGGTTGTTGAGAGGTAAAACCCAAGTTCAACATTTAAGAAAAAAATCTGGACTTCAACAGGCACGGCAAGCGAAGCAGTTGTATATCCATATTTACAGATAAGACGTAAAGTTCATCAAAGGATCATTGGTGATAGCTAAAGGAGAGAAGGTAGGTACATTGTATCTATGTATTGTAATAATCGGGACTGCCTATATATTTAGATTCTATAGGAGTGATACAACACTATGGAATCATAGGATGGGGATTACGAGTGAGAAAGTTATGCAGATCCTTCACAAAAAAATTTGTTGCCATATCTTAAAAAAATTGATCAACTTCAGAGCATCGTGGTTTATGGAAAACAAAAGAGAGTCGATTTCGTGAGTTGGAAAAAAGAAAAAGAAGAATGAAAGGTTAGAGCTTAAAAGCATGCTGCATGTATGGGGACCATCTCGTGCATCATCTCTTGGTGGCTCTATTATGTTACTTTTTATTGATGATGCAACTAGAAAACTTCTTGGGTTTATTGCATTCGACAAAAATCGATGTTTTTTGATACTTTTAAGAAAATGGAAAGCTTTAGTTGAGAATGACACGGGAAAAAGTTTGAAGTGTCTCCATCAGATAATGGAGGTGAATACTATAGCAAGGAGTTTGATGATTACTATCTCATACCATGGGATTCAGAGAGAGAAGACAGCTCCACCTAACACCACAAGAAAATGGTGTGTCTAAAGGATGAATAGGACAATCATGGATGCAAGGAGAAGAGATTGTACGTTGGTTTTCCCTTACAGCTTTGGGTAGATGATGTAGATATTGTTGTTTACTTTAATAAATAGAGGACCTTCAAGCTCTTTGTATGGTATAATTCCGTGAGGAGGAATGGACAGAAAAAGGTAAACTATTCTTTTGAAAATCCGCCAGGAAGCAAGCATTTGTCCATATTGATAAAGAAAATAAAACAAAGCTTGAGAAAAATCCAAGAAATGTACCCCTTATTGATAGAGTGGTGTTAATGATTTTTGTTATTTCATGGGATTAAGTGAAAATAACAAAATCATTAGGAGTAGAGAGATGTCATATTCAAATATAGTCAAGGTACGTGAGGATCGGCCATGTGGAAAGAACAAAGAAACATAAAATAAGCATCATACTAGTTTGATGAGATCAATCGAAAAGAAATTCCAAGGAACCTAAAAATCAAAATGAACAGAGAGGCTGTGCACTCCCCAAACACCCTAAGTGTTGTTAGAAGATCTACCAAAATAAGTATACCTGAACGATAATTTCCTTCATTATATTATTATTTATTGTTGACTCGATCGGGTGAACCAAAATAAAAGTGAAGAGGCAATGTGTAGACACCAAAAGAAGTGAAAGGGATGAAAGAGGAAATGGACTCTTTAGAAAACCAGACTTGGGACTTGGTTCGTTGCCTACAGGAAAAGAGCATTGCAAGTAATAAATGGGTTTACAAGTTGAAGGAAGCAATATGGAGAGAAAAAGAAAGACAAGGCTAGACTTGTTGTAAAGGGGTTTGCACAAAAGAAAGGTATACATTTTGATGAAATATTTTCTCCTCGTTGTTAAAATGGAACAACTAGAACTATTTTTAAGTCTCGTGGTAGTAGAATATTTTTACCTTGAATAGTTAGATGTAAAAAATAGATTTTCCATGGGGATTTGGAGGAAGAGATTTATATGCAAAGCAGCTCATTGTGGGTATGAGGTCAAAGGGAAGGAGAATTTGGCATGCAAAAAGTTGAAGAAGAGATTGTATGGCCTAAATCAGCTCCAAGTAGTATTTGAAGTTTGACAAGTTTGGCGACGTAACAAGGTTATAGAAGATGTCATTCTGACCACTGTGTTTATTTTAAAAGCTAGAAAATGGAAGCTATTATCTTGCTATTGTATGTAGATGGCATGCTTGCTGCAGGATCTAATGCGTGATATTAATGTTCTTAAGAAGAAATTAGACAATTCATTTGCTATGAAGGATTTGGGGTGATGCAAAGAAAATCCTTGGTATGAGAATAAAAGAGACGGAAAATCGCGAACCGACATTGTCTCGTGGTGAGTACACAAAGAAGGTGTTGGAGAGGTTTAGGAATGCGTAATGAAAACCAAGCAGTACACCCTTTGGCCAAGCATTAATTAATCTAAGGAAATGTGTCCCAAGACACACGAGGAGAGATAATACATGTCTGTGGTCCATATTCATCGCCACAGCCATGTTTTGATGTATGCAATGGTTTTCACAAGACCAGTTATTGCACATGCATTGGGAGTTGTGGAGAAGGTATATGAACAATCTAGGTAAAGAAATATTGGGAGGTAGTAAAGTGGATTCTTGCATTATATGTACTACTACACATGCATTGGTGTTTTGAGGTCTTACACTTTTCTGCTGTGGATATGATTCGAGCATGGCAGATAAAGACACAGGAGGACACCACCAGGTATGTTTTTGCATTTGTAGGAACAATGTTGGATTTCAAACCGCATGTTGCACTTTCATCAAATAGAGGCGTGAGTATGTTGCCGCTACAGGCTAGTAGCAGATGATTTGGTTATGCTGCTTACATGGATGAATTGGGAAAGATGTAGGAGAACAATTGGTTGTACTGTGACAGTCTGAGTGCCATTCAACTTGCAAAGAACTCGCATTTCCATTCAAGACTAAGAATATATAGTTGAAGTACCACTTCATACAATCCAACTTGGAAGATGGACAATTGAAGTTGGAAAAGACACACACTCCAGCCGTAATCCTACAGACATGTTAAAAGGGAGTAATTCAGAGAACCGAGTTTTGCTCGTCAGCTTATTCTCAAGAATGAAGATGAAGATGAGAAATTTTCCGTGTCCAAGAAGGTTCAGAGTCCAACATATACAAATACGGGTGTGGAGTTGTTGAGATCGGGCCTCCAAGTGGGAGATTGTTCGTTGTGGGGCCTGACATTTCCCTGATTCAGAGGTCCTTTCTTTCAGCCATTTTTATACCCCATGAAGTATTTACACTTTAGAAGTATGTACACTCTTCCATGTAGGGGAGTACAGAGGGGGTACCTCATGGGTCTGGGGCAGCTGCTCCTCAAATAGGTTCGGGACGAAGCCCTCAAGAAAAAAATTCTTGTAAAAGTATATTGTATTATAAATTGGACTGCCTATTATAAGGTCGTATCTACGTAGAGATTGTTAGGTTTTTTTCCCTAGAAGGCAACCCGGTTTTATGAGGGAAATGTATTGCAGCCTATGGATGATGGTGAATATTGTATTCTCGGAGAGAGGAGACTATGAGAGAAAGAAGAGGAAGTTACAATGTGCTTTGCCGTAGGTTGTATTCCTTCATTTGCCGGATAATAATAGAGGAAGGACCTTCCCAAATCTGTGTCTCTCTTGTATTGTGTGTCTTCTGTGTTTTGTTTTTGCATTTGTTTTATTTTATTGCTCCGCGGTCCTGTTTTTCTAACAACGTGCCCTTATAAAAGGAAGGTCCAGATACTCCCACGGACCTTGGGGATCTATGGTCCTGATTTCTTCGCTACTTACAAAGATAAAAAGAAAAGGGGTTTTGTTATTAGCACCCACATTTCTTCTTCCAATCTAATGGTCACGACTGACCTCAGATCTTCTGACAGGATCTCGTCCATAGATCGATACTTAACAACACGCTTCCATTTCAGGATTTTGTAAATCGGGGTTTTGGGACTGAGTACAAGAAAACTCACACCTAGATACTCCAGGTGTCGAAACTCCGAAAACTCTTAATTTACCCCCACGCTAATAATTTGGGATTTCACAAGTTGGGTTTTTGGGACTTGCGAGTGAAAGGGGACTCGCCCTTGGGTACTCCAAGTACCGAAATGATGAAATCTTGAGGTCTACGAGGACCATTCTCCCTCGTGCAAGGTTTTAAGACTTAAACTATAGCATCCTCCTTCGGGTCCTCAAGTAATTTACACCGGGTTTTGAAGACAAGACTGAAAGGTATTCTCGAAGGTAAGGAGGTGGTCTCTAAAGGGTGCCCTCATGAGGAAATCTATCCAAGGCATCAGGTAGGACAAACACAGGAACAAATCTCCCAAGAGCAGACTTGAAAATCTATATTACTTAATCATATATATATATACATAAACATAAGCCATACGTGGTCTTTCCAATAAAAACATGCAGCCATCATTTCTGATCAAAACACCATGCAGACAATCTTATACTAAAACCATTCATAATTGCACAGATTATGAACATACATGTTAGCATATAAATTTCAAGATACAAGATATAACACTTATCAGAAAAACATTAGGTGATTCAACTGCTGAGAGGGGTGCTCATTTCCACCCAACCGTAGGCTCAGTGACTCCAAATGGATTTACCAGTAGCCACCCCTGAGATGAGACCACGATGCTACGAGACTAAGTCTCTTTTCGCCAGTGACCGAGAATGAAGGTTACTCTCCTTCTTCTCTGCTATCACTCACTTTGTATTTTCCAGAGTTCTTTTTCTTTTCCCTCACGTCTCCCCTTGATCACACACTCTTCTTTCCTTTTCTCTTTTCGGTGAGGTTGTGTGTGGCACTATTTTCCTCGTGGTGGTCAAGTCTGAGGACTCTACGGATATGCGGTTCACCCCCATCCCTCATTACACATGAGGAGCCATTTACCTACCAACCTGGCGAGTCATTTAATTTGGGGCCAGCGAGCCACTCTTGTTTCTCCAAGCCAGTGAAGTCCAAATACGGTATTGGTTTCAGTGGAAGTTAATGCCACCATTCCAGGTTCCTTCCACCACTTTTCTTTAACCATCGTGGTCTCTTTTTCAGCACACCCCCTCTCAGCAGTCCTGAAATATATATATTCATAATATTATTTACATTCATTGACCTTTTTCACAAGGTCCATTCACATCACACATTCACATTTTTGAGTTTTCCACAATACTTGGCCATTATATTTATTTTTTACAGACTGGGGGAAACATGGTGTTACGATTCCCTCCCCCTTAAAGGAACACCGTCCTTGATGTTCTTTCTCAAACACCTTTCATGCCTTTCTCATTCGACCACTTTAGAAGGCTTGACCTTCATCTTCGGTCTGGTCCTTTTTCAGGATCTCAGTCTTTGTCACCTGCCTTCCATAATTTTTGGACAACAAGCACATTATTCACAATTTTGTGCAAAAACATCTTATCATTGCTTATAATTCAAAAGGAAAAATTTTATAATATGAGCACAATACGTATCTGTGCAATTTATGGATCTGTATCCACATGGTAGTTGTGTTATCCATGCTCATCGTCCTCCTTGATGTACCCATTGGATTATGATTCCAATTCAATAGATCACAAGAGATATCATGATTTCATCTTCCTTTCCAAGGTTTTCCCGCATGGGAAACTACCCACTATGTGCATGATCCCAATAATTTACTGGAAATTATTAAGGTCTCCTCTTCCTTGTGGTCACTCTTCCTCTAGGCCCAGGCTTAGGCATCCCCTTCACTATTATACAGTCCCTCGGGTGATCCATCTTTCCCTGTCGAGGTTTTATCGCACAGGAATCTTAGAGATACTATTGAGTCTTACATTCGAGGCATCCCTTAGACTTACTCTGTCGAGGTGTCCCTCTAGCTTATGTTACCTCAACACAATAATTTTCAGGTGATCATGGCTTATCACGGGGTTTTCATGGCTCAGTAGTAGACACGTTCATCATCTTCAGCTTTGACAACCTTCATCTGTTCCTTTCAGGACAAATATTTTCTTCTCACTTGTATCACAGGTACACAAGATTTCATGAGACATCATCATAAATTCTAACTTTCAGAATTTTATTGTAAACCTGTCACCCACAGATTTATCAAGTCTCACAACTTGTTTTCATATTTGTCCCGCTCAGGAACCAGATTCATAATTATGGGACTCTCCTTCTCATAACATTTTAGCTCAGCAGGAAATCGGTCTTCCTTATGGGCTTACAACATTGCCATATCCAAGACTCCTTCTTTCTGCATTCATTCCTCAGCTAATCAAATTGTTAGTTCTCATGTACATACATTTTATTGCACCTTTACAACATTGTCACAACAATTTCAG
>SNQJ01S0127574.1:17875-30101 GCA_010110895.2 Picea sitchensis
TGACTATTTTGACCTTTTGGGGCTTCTAGATGACTCATGAGGGTTCTCCAACTTCACATGGCCATAACTCTCTAACCGTGAGGAGTTATGTGACGCTACACATACCAACGGAAATGGAATGACATGTACTATACATACAAAATATATTTACCTTAAAATATATCAAAAATCATACCATTATCCATCAAATAAACTTGGGTCGATTACCCAAACCTTTCTCCAACTTCACATGGCCATAACTCTCTAACTGTGAGGAGTTAGGTGACGTTCCACATGCCACCAGAAATGGAATGAAATGTACTACCCATATATAATATTTTTACCCTCATATTAAAACTCATACCATTATACATCAAACAAACTTGGGTCCATTACCCAAACCTTTGTTCTATCGAAATTCGTTACTGGACTTTCTCCAAGGGTTGAAAACAATCTAAAATATCACTCTCCAATGGTTGACATCAATGACAACCAATAATCCATACCAACTATCCATCAACCTAAGCTAGTTGTCTAACACCATTAACAAAACATTTGGCCAAACTTCATTCCATATAGCATGCTTGAGATCCTTTGGAGCCTTGATACTTAAAAACCAATCCAATGGTTATTGTAGAAATCCTTTACGGCCTCAACCAAAAATCAAAGTTACTCTATCCTACATTTTTACCATCCAAATTTATCACCAAGTTCCTCATGTCCAAACACAAGGATCATTGCCAAATCCAAGTCAAATTGCAAGCCTAAGCCCCCAATAAATGTGCCTCATGTTCAAACCCAAGGCTCATTCCCATGGCTCATTGCCAAAAATACAAATGTTGAAAACCTAAGCCCCTTATAAATGAATCCAAATCCATGTCAAATTGTAGGGCTGCTCCCCACAACAACCAAAAATCAAAGTTCCTCTATCCTACATTTTTACCATCCAAATTTATCACCAAGTTCCTCATGTCCAAACCCAAGGATCATTGCCAAATCCAAGTCAAATTGCAAGCCTAAGCCCCCAATAAATGTGCCTCATGTTCAAACCCAAGGTTCATTGCCAAAAATACAAATGTTGCAAACCTAAGCCCCTTATAAATGAAGCCAAATCCATGTCAAATTGTAGGGCTGATCCCCACAACAACCAAATATCTAAGTTCCTCTATCCTACATTTTTACCATCCAAATTTATCACCAAGTTACTCATGTCCAAACCCAAGGATCATTGCGAAATCCAAGTCAAATTGCAAGCCTAATCCCCCAATAAATGTGCCTCAAGTTCAAACCCAAGGCTCATTCCCAAGGCTCATTGCCAAAAATCCAAATGTCGCAAACCTAAGCCCCTTATAAATGAAGCCAAATCCATGTCAAATTGTAGGGTTGATCCCCACAAAAACCAAAAATCAAAGTTCCTCTATCCTACATTTTTAGCATCCAAATTTATCACCAAGTTCCTCATGTCCAAACCCAAGGATCATTGCCAAATCCAAGTCAAATTGCAAGCCTAAGCCCCCAATAAATGTGCCTCATGTTCAAACCCAAGGCTCATTGCCAAAAATCCAAATGTTGCAAGCCTAAGCCCCTTATAAATGAAGCCAAATCCATGTCAAATTGTAGGGCTGATCCCCACAACAACCAAATATCTAAGTTCCTCTATCCTACATTTTTACCATCCAAATTTATCACCAAGTTCCTCATGTCCAAACCCAAGGATCATTGCGAAATCCAAGTCAAATTGCAAGCCTAAGCCCCCAATAAATGTGCCTCATGTTCAAACCCAAGGCTCATTCCCAAGGCTCATTGCCAAAAATCCAAATGTTGCAAACCTAAGCCCCTTATAAATGAAGCCAAATCCATGTCAAATTGTAGGGCTGATCCCCACAACAAATGGAGCCCGAGACTTATTATGCAACAATATGTGTCGAGTGTATTGTGAAACCATATTTCATATAAAGAGTGAAAGTGTATTAGCTCAAGCCTTTTATGCACCATTGTTCCTTGAGTGTATTTTGAAACTAGCTTTCATATGAAGAGAATTGAGTGTATTGTGAAACCATCTTTCACATAAAGAGATCAAGTGTATTGTGAAAACATATTTCATATAAAGAGTTGGAAGTAGTGTCTTTTGAAACCATCTTTCACTATGCATCGAGTGTACTGTGAAACTATATTTCATATAAAGAGATCGAGTGTATTGTGAAATAATATTTCATAGAAAGAGATTGAGTGTATTGTGTGAAGCCATCTTTCATACAAAGAGCTCAAAGTAATGTCTTTTGAAACCGTCTTTATCTTTCATATAAAGAGCTAAAAGCAATGTCTTTTGAAGCCATGGAAAACCAAACTTGAGGAAATTGGCTTACCTCCTATTATATCACCAACGAGCAATGAAATAGGCTTTCCATCCCTTCTCTTAGCACCTTGACCAACTTCATACTTATGCAACTTCCACTTTCTTGACCCCTTCTTAAAGAAATCATGAAATAAATGTTCATGCAAATGACAATAATGACATTGAACGGGGATATTTTCATAATATAACATTTAAACCCTGGACTGGTTAACCATTTTAAAATTGATTTCTTCAAGAAGGCCTTCTGATAATCTATAAAAAACCATAATAAATGGGGTACCCTACCTATCTAGGGTATTCTGAGAAATAACTTGAAAGAAAATAATCTTCCCACCAATGGATTCCAATGTTCTTTAATCCTAGAATGTAACATCTTTATTTTCAAACCTCAAACTATATATATATATTCATATATGGTCGAGAGCCAAGTGATGTATATTGTAAATATAGCATATGGTTGAGAGCCAAAGCGATGTAATATGTAAATGATGTAAATTTAATATAATGAATAAAATGTATTTCCAGTTGTAGATAGACATGGATGGAGATTTGGGGGTTAAGTATCCACAAGAGAGGGTAGGAATCCAAGGGGGGGGGGATAACCCATATCTATTAAACCAAAACCCATTTCCTATTTTCCTCTAAATTATCCTCGTCGTGAACCTTCCATTAGTTGTTGAGTGTTCTAGAGCCCAATCATTGAATTCATATAAGAGGGTTGGTGTGAGAGTCACTTCCCATAGTTATTGAGAGCATGGAGGCTGAGTAAAATCAGCTTGGGGAAGATTGCAAGTCAAGAAATCAAGAGAAAGAGGGGAAATTTGTATGGGTAGGAGACCATATTTTGCACATTCACATTTTTGCATAAAGAGTTGTGTTTACATGAAGTTTTATGGCTAGTTATGCAGTTCTGAGTGTGGGATCTTGAAGGCAGTTGTTGTAAACATGCTTGGATACTATTTGGGGCTGTAACTTTGTGGAGAAAGAGGTTTTGTGCCTGGGAGAAATGAGTTGTTCAAAATTCATCCAAGAAGCATGTGTTTTGGTTACTAGGTGAATTTGTGTTGCAACTGTAGAATTCCTGAAGTTCCAACAAGTAGAATTCTTGTCCAATTTGTGCTAGAAGACCTGGAGGGGAGTGGAAAGAACTGAGGGGATGTGAGCAGTGAAGAAGGATTCCATCCCTTGGGTTGTGCAGGTTGAGGGGAAGTGTGATGGTGGACTGGAATTAGCTGAGAGTTTAAATGTTGAAAGGGGGAAATTAGTCAGCCTTAGGGACCTCCTTTTCTTGTGGATTCATAGCCCCATCTCGGGGGTGTCGTGTTGTTGAGAACTATAAATTCAAGGCTACAATTGGGAGGAATGTCCATCCTCTGCAACAAGTTGCAAATTTTATAAGATAAGTGTTCTATTTGTTGTGTTTATTCATGTATAATGTTGATATAACTACTGTGCAATTTACTCTGAAATATATTTGGTTATTATTTCTTATTCGGGGGGAAATTATGCATTTAAATCCTTGTTTATATGGTTGAATGTTACGGTATGTTATTTAGTTGTTGCTATGCATAATTGAACAATTGTGTTTACGTTTTTATATAACATAAACAATTGAATGAACTTGTATTTCGTGTTGTATGTTAATTTCTGCATTTAGATTTAGTATCAGAAATTTTTAGTGTGTCTTTTAGAAGTAACATGACCCAACTGAGGGTTGGGTATGTTACAAAGTGGTATTAGAAATATTGGTTCAACACTGGACCTGTATGGGCCAAGAACCAATGCGAATTTGAGTAAATTCAATGTTGCAAACTTTGGTCTGTGCAAATTTGGGGAAAATCGGGAGAAAATCAAAGTTAAATCATAAAATTCGTGGTCAAGATTCATGTTAGAATGAATCAGAATTGTTTAAAAGAATTTAATGAAGTTAATCTGCAAGTTACATATCCGAGTTCGACTTGGAATGGTCGAATTTCAAGTTTTAATGGTTGTTGTAGAGTTATAGGCAATTTGGTGAATCGATAGTCGAGATCTGTTTTGATCCCGAGATCAATAGTTGAGATTCCCCCTCATAAAATTAAAAAATTCATAAGGTTTAGTCATTTAAAAGGTTGATCAAATAAAAAACTAGGATTCATTTTGGTGGTTTTTGAAATGGGTCAGATCGATGGTCTATGTTCATTTCGGTGGTTTTTGAAATGGGTTAGATCGATGGTTTATGTTCATTTCGACCATTGAGGAGATGGAATAGAATCGACAACCAAGATAATTTTCACTAATAGATTGATGACTTAGTTTCAACGGGGATTTTGGTTGAAAATTTGTATGGAAATTCTTCAAGAGAAATCGTCGATGGCCGACAGTTGAGTCGGTCAAAATGGTGAAGAAGTTTGGTTCGGCCAGAAGACATCTCTGACGGTTGACAACTAATGTTTGGATCGACAAAGAGTTGGGTTCGGCCAAGAGAAGTATCTAATCGTCAACGACCAATGGTCGGGGATTAGCAGATTTTGACCAAAATTTCTAAGTATCAAAGTTCAACAATGAAACTTGTCGATGGTCAATAGTTAGGGATCGACAGGATTTGATGAAAGTTTCACACATCCAGAGAGGATCGTTGATCCTCGATAGCCGATGGTTGGGGATCGACAGAATATGGTGAAGGTTTCATGCGTCCAAGGGGACTATTTATCGTCGATGATCGACGACTCAAGGATCGACAAATTGTGACAATATTTTCCATTTGTCCAAAAGAAGTGGTCGATCATCGATGAAGGAAAAGATGATGATGATGTCAACATCCATGTGTTATACCACGTCAACATCCACTTATCATGCCAAGTCAATGAATTTGACACATCAGGATGACGTGTCATGCCACATCAATATCCACATGTCATGCCACATCAATAGTTTCCACATCATCCTAGAAGTGGTTGATGGCCGATGGTTAGGTCAACCAATTTCGGGAAGTGTTTTCGACATTCATCGGGGATCGTCGATTGTCGATGGGTCGACTGTCGGACGTCGATCGAATTAGTGAGGATTTTTCATTCACCAAAAAAGATCGTTGACGACCGACGGTCCAATCGACCGATTTAGAGTTGAGTGCAAATAGGTCGGCGGGGTGTTGGGTCGATGGTCGATGGTTGGGTCAAAAATTTGGACAAGGAGTCATGCATGCCCAAAGGAGAGTGTCAATCGTCGATCAACCAATGTAGTTAGATCAACGACTCAGATTGCATGCAATTTGAGATCAACAGATCAAATTTAAAAGGATGTTACAGTAGTAAAACAGTGAATTTTATGTAAAATTTTATGAAATTTTCATATTTTTGAAGGTCATTATCTTACAGGGCATTTTTTAGGGCCTAAACAACGTTTCTAGCTTATCAAAACCCATGATAACATAGTGTACCGAGGTACACTATGTCTCTACAAATCAAATAAAAACAATCATAGAGAGTTATCCAATGAGCTAAATGGTTTGCAAAATGAAGTGCATATGAGAAAGTTTCAACCAAAATAGTGAGAGTAAAATTTTGGCACCAAATTTACTTCCGGAAGGCATAACTCCATGATTAGGAGTCTGTTTGGGGCACAAGAGTAGTCAATGGAAAGATTATGACCCATAGAAGCTAGTGGTGGAATCAGAATCAGGTTATGGATACCTGAAAATGTGTTGGGAATGAAAGAAAGCACATGTAGCATACATGGATAAACTGGGTAAAACGGTCAAAACTTCTTTGGACCACAACTTTCAACTCAGAGCTCAAATTTGAACAAACAAATAGTTGTGGGAAAGGTGTTGAGGAGTAGAAGACATATGTCAACCTGGAATTTTGAATTGGGCATGTTTTCTTAGAAAGTGATAAAATATATTGTTGTAGCAGTAAATGAGTGGAAATTGTATCACGTGGATGTTGTAACTTTTCACTCAGACCTGAGATTGAGGCATGAGTACAACCATTGAAAATTTGTTTCGGAGAGGAATGCATTTAAGGAATCATACTTGGGAGTAGTCTATTAATATTCTTCATAATTTAAAATGAAGAATGACATGTAATCTAATTAATAAATATTTTGCAATATGCTTAATTCTAACAACAATTATTGCATGCACATTCTTGCAGACTTAGAGATAAATAAAAGAATAATTTAGTTCCTACATGAGAAATAGAGATATGGAGGATGCTCAAGGGTATTACAGCCACAAAGAATAAATTATAAGTCTTCATGTCAACATGGGTAATGTTGAGACTGAGTCTAATGGGAGAAGAGACAGGTAGGAGCTTGTAACTATGAGAAACCTTCAAAAAGAAGTGCAGAGATATAGGGCCATTAATGAGAGGATCATGAAGGCTCAAGAAGAGATACTTCAAAGCATAAATATGTTGCAGAAGCAAGTCAACAAAGGTTCAAGCACAAGGAAATAAGCTAGTGCAAAGCAAGTAGAGGTGTCTAGGTCTCATGATAGGAGGGATAATCATGGAGGATCTATATGATCAAGGATTATTAGTAGGCATCAACATCACCATTCAATAGGAAAATTTACTAGAAAAATATATGCATGATCAAGGTTGGAAACCAACCCAAGTATATATCCTTTTATGCATCGGAGAAGGAGACATGGGTTAGATATCTTGCAAGGGGAATTGAGGAAAATTAAGCCACCATCATTTGATGGAGAAAACAAGAAAAGTGAAGATACAAAAGCATGGTTGTTGGGAATGAGGAAATATTTCCAATTGCATAAATACTCATCAAATGTAGAAGCTAGAATTGCATCCTACCACCTTCAATGGAAAGCATATATGTGGTGGGATGTAATGAAGCAGGTTAAGCACCTTGATGAGAAAACAATTTCTTGGAAGTCATTCAAGAATTACTTTCAACATCAGTACTTGTCAGAACAATATTATGACAAGAATATGCAATACTTCTTTGAACTCAAACTTGGGAACATGACCATGGACGAATATGAGAGAAATTTCTTGGAACTTATCAGGTATGTGAGCTTCATTGGAGATGAGAAGGTCAAAATTTAGAGGTTCTTTAGTGGACTTCCATCCTTTTAGAAAGACAAAATTTAGTTTGATGAACCCAAGAATTTAGGAGAAGCCATAAGAAAGGTGAAGTATTTGTATGAGAAGAATATAGGAAATCCATCTTTACAAAGGGCCTGGGATGATAAGAAGAAAGGAAAGATGGATCAAAGGAAGAAAGGATTCAAGCCACCTTTCATGAGGACTAGATCTCAATCATATTAGCAAGGGAAACCATATCAAGGTGATCACAAAATGACAGAGTCCTTGGGAAAGAGGTCAAGGAAACATCCCATAAAGTGTTGGGGATGTGGAGGCGATCACATGTATAAATATTGTCCTCATCGGGGAGATAAAATGAATACCTTGCATAGCATCAAGAAGGAGGAGGCAATAGAGGACGTGGGAAAAAGAATTCTAAGGATATATGCAGCCTTGGAAAATGGACAAGCAGACTATCAATCCCACATGATTAAAGTGGAAGGTAAGATTGATAATCAACCCATAACTATTTTATTTGATTATGGAGCTAGTCATATATATATAGATCCAAAGCTAGTTGAAATATTTAAATTGAAGAAATTTAAGCATGAAAAGTCTTGGTTACTTCAACTAGCTACTGGAACCAAGAGAAGAATTAATGATCTTGTTAAATAATCCCCTATAAATATGAATGGAACTCACACTAAGGTAGATTTGAACACCATACTACTTGGGTCTTATGACTGCCTGATTGGTATGGATTGGATAGAAAATGATCGTGTTGTTTTATATTGTTATAACAATGTTTTCACATGTCTTGATGAAGAAGGGAATTCAAGGACAGTGCAAGGTATTCCAAGGCTTGTATCTATTCGAAAGATTTCAGCATTGCAACTGAAAAAAAAAAAAAGTTTTAGAAAAGGTTTCCAGATATATGCAGCCCATATGGAAGAGAAAATAAAGGATAATGATCCACATATCGAATATTATCCATTCTTGAAAGAGTATGAAGATGTTTTTGATGAGTTTCCAAGATTTCCACCAAAGAGATATATAGATTTATTAATTGACTTAATGCCTAGAGCTTCCCCAATATCTAAGACTCCCTACAGAATGAGCACGCGAGAGCTAAAAGAGTTGCAAATGCAACTAGAAGAGTTGTTAAACAAAGGGTCCATACACCCAAGTGTTTCTCCTTGGGGTTCCTCGGTTCTTTTTGTCAAGAAGAAAGACATAACGTTGAGGTTATGTATTGACTTCAAACAACTGAACAAGGTTACAGTCAAGAATAAATATCATTTGCCAAGGATTGATGATCTCTTTGATCAACTAAAGGGAGCAAAGATATTCTCCAAGATTGACTTGAGTTCAGGATATCATCAAGTGAGAAACAAAGAAGACACTATAAAAACAACCTTTAGGACAAGGTATGGACACTATGAATTTGTGATGGTGCCTTTTGGGTTGACAAATGCACCGACTACAATTATGTGTCGAATGAATGGGGTGTTCAAAGATTTCGTGGATAAGTTTGTAGTTGAATTCTTGGATGATATTCTTATCTATTCCAATACATAAGAAGAGCATGATAGACATTTGAGGATGGTGCTACAAGTTTTAAGACAACACCAATTGTATGCCAAGTTAAGTAAATACACTTTCTATCAAAAGAAAATCCATTATTTGGGTCACATTATTTCAAAAGATGGCATAGCAATGGATCCAAAAAATATTGAAGCAATCAAGAGTTGGCCAGCACCAACAAACATTTCAAAGGTTAGATCATTTATGGGTCTAGATGGTTATTACAAGAGATTCATTGTGGGATTCTCCAAAATTGCACACCCAATAACATCTTTGCAAAAATAAGGATTAAAGTTTGAGTGGAGTTCCACGTGTGAAGAAAATTCCCAATTCTTAAAGGATTTGTTAACCGATGCCCCTATTTTAAAAGTTGTAAATCCAGATGAGGATTTTTTTGTGTGCACAGATTCATGCAAGGAAGGGCTCAATGGAGTCCTTATGAAAAATGGACATGTAATTTGTTATGAGTCTAGAAAATTGAAGGAACATGAAATAAATTATACCACACATGAATTAGAGTTAGCACTTATAGTACATGCCTTAAGGATGTGGAGGAATTACCTCATGTGCAAAAAAATTGAATTAAGGACAGACCATATTGGTATGAAATATTTGTTTGAACAACCAACACTAAGTGCTAGACAAACTAGATGGCTAGAATTTATTAGTGAAAATAAATTTGATATCAAGAACATAAATAGAAAATATAATAAGGTGGTTGATGCACTCAATAGAAGGGTGGATAAAATGCATGCTATAACCATTAGTATGTACATGACAGATTTAAAAGATAAAATTCTAGAGGTTGTAACAATAGATCAACATTATATGAAAGTTAAAGAAACCTTACAGTAGAATGATATACAATAGAAATATAAGGATTACAAGTTGGAAGAGTATGGAACCATCTTATTTTAGAACAGATTTTGTGTTCCCAATTCTTAAGAATTAAGAAATTTAGTCCTAAAGGAGATGCATAATGTGTCATAAGTTGGACATCTGGGATGTCAGAAAATGGTTATAGTTGTAAGAGGCCAATATTTTTGGTTTGTTATGAAGAAAGATGTCACTAATTATTTATCTAGATGCATGGAGTGTCAAAAGCTAAAGGATGAGCACAGACATCTAGTGGGATTGTTGTAGTCATTTCCCATTCCTGAATGGAAATGGGAAGTTGTTACTATTAATTTCATTACCAAATTTGTTAGGACAAAAAGGCAACATGATTCCATCATGGTAATGGTGGACAAACTCACAAAGGTTTCACATTTCATTCTGGTAAAATTAACTCATAAGGTAGTCAATATTGCAGAAATTTACATGAGAGAAATTGCAAGGATACATGGTGTGCCTAAGGCAATAGTGTCGGATTAAGATCCCAAGTTGACTTCCAATTTTCAGAGGGGTTTGGTTAAGGGATTTGGGACAAATTTAAATTTCAGTACATCATATCACCCAGGGTCATATGGGAAGAGAAAAAGAATTAATCGAATAATTGAAGATATGTTGAGAATGTATGTATGGAAAAAAATGCAGCACATGAGTAAGTTGGGATAACCCAACAAATAGAGTTATGATTGGGCCAGAGTTGTTAAAGGAAATGGAAGAACAAATGGAAAAAATAAGGCAGAATTTAAAAGTTGCACAAGATCGACAACAGAGCTATGTTGATAGAAATAGAACAAATAGAAAATTCAAAGTGGGAGAGCATGTGTTTTTAAAATTTAAAGTCAAGAGAAGCTCGTTGAAATTGGGAAGTTTCCCAAAGTTGGTAATGAAATATTGTGGGCCTTTTGAGGTCTTAGAAAAGACAGGACCGGTTGCATACATGCTAGCATTACCTACATCCATGAGAATTCATAATGTGTTCCATGTGTCTTTATTAACAAAGTATGTACGTGATCCTCATCATGTGATTGCTTGGAATGTGATCCAGGTGGAACACAAAGGGGATTTCCAGGTGGAACCAGTGCGCATCCTGGATCAGAAAGTCAAACTGCTCAGGAACAAATCCATCGGCTTGATAAAGGTTCAATGGACCTGTTACGGTCCTAAAGATGCTACATGGGAGCATGAAGAATCCATGCGGGAAGCATACCCGCAAATTTTTGAAATTTTTGAATAAAATTGAATAGACATTTGTACATAAGTGAATGAAGACTCCATTTTTGCAACTAAAGTTCCTGGAGCCCAAGTCAAGAAAGCAAGAGAAAGAGAGGAAATTTGTATGGGTAGGAGAATATATTTTGCACATTCACATTTTTACATGAAGTTTTATGGCCACAGTTATGGAGTTCTAAGTGTGGGAGCTTGAAGGAAACTATTATGGACATTTTTGGTTGTTGTTTGGAGATGTAATTTCATGGAGAAAGAGGATGTGTGCCTAGGAGCGACAAGTTGTTTGAAATTCGTCCAAGAAGCATGTGTTTTGGCTGTTGGGTGAATTTTTGTTGCATCTATAGAATTCCTAAAGTCCCAACAAGTATAATTCATGTCCAACTATTGTTGGAAGCCTTGGAGGGGAATGGAAAGGCATGAGGGGCTATGAGAAGTGAAGGGGGATTCCATCCCTTGGGTTGTGAAAGTTGAGGGGAGGTGTGTTGGTGGACTAGAATTAGCTAAGTGTTTAACTGATAAAAGGGGGACATTAGTCGGCCTTAGGGACCTCCTTCTCTTGTGGATTCATAGCCCTAGCTCGGGGGTGTCTTGTTGTTGAGAATTGGAACAACGGAGCTACAATTGGGAGGAACATTCGTCCTCTACAGCGGGTTACACATTTTATAAGATAAGTGTTCTATTTGTTGTGATTATTCATTTATAATGTTGATATAATTGTTGTGCAATTTACATTGAAATATATTTGGTTATTATTGCTTGTTGGGGGGGAAATGATGCATTTAAATCCTTGTTTATATGGTTGAATGTTATTCTATGTTATTTAGTTGTTTCTATGCATAGTTGAGCAATTGTATTTACATTTTTATAGAACAGGGACAATTGAATGAACTTGTATTTCATGTTGTATGTTAATTTCCTCATTTAGATTTAGTATTAGAAAATTTTAATGCGTCTTTTAGTAGTGAGGTAACCCAGTTGGGGGCTAGGTATGTTATACCGAACTTGAGGGGAAACCATGAAAGAGTAACATGAAGAAAAATATTGTCCTTTGTCACCCAATTCAAATCAAAGGACTCATACCAAGGAAATAAAACAAGACCAAAATATTAAAAACTCTAAGGACCCCCCATTCAAACAACATCCTTACCCACTATGTTTTCAA
>SNQJ01S0127574.1:35998-47911 GCA_010110895.2 Picea sitchensis
TGTGATAAAGAGTTAGAGGAAAAAAGAAAATTAAGGTATTATAAAGATGTAATCAACCCTAATCTAGAAGATCACAATTATCTATCTGTTTTGCCAAGTGTAAAGAAAAAAATAAGCATTGCTAAGATAAGAACAAATTCTCATGAGCTCCATAGTGAAACTCGGCGTTGGTCAATTCCTAAAACGCCATGGGATGAAAGTGTGTGTCACCTTTGTGACACTAAGAAGGTTGAATTCGAACAACACTTTCTCTTAGATTGTCCAACCTATACCCATATTAGATCTCATTTTCAAAATATTGATCACACTACCAACCTTCCTAACCTCTTAAATCGACAAAAGTATGGTGATCTTGGAAAGCTTCTCTTAATTCTTTTTTAGCACATAAACAAAATTCTAAAAAATCACAAGTAATCACTTACCCTCTTAAGGTCCGATAGACCAATTAGGTCACAGTGGATGTTAATCATCATCATCATTATTATCTTGCCTCAACGATAGTGGTTTGACCAATCTGCACTTTTTTTTTTCAAAATGAAAATTAATACAATTATGTTATAGAATATAATTTTATACATTCGCTCCACCGATCGCTATTATGAAATAGCCCAAAAATATGTTCATCATAAGTAATCAACATTACCATCCCAAATCTACTTTCCAAAATACAGGAGAAGAAGTCCTCTGATCTGACAAAAAGAGTGACTGTCCAAAACTGAAGACTCAAAATAAGATCTTACATCCAAAAACTAAGTTCCAGAAGGGTAAAGAACTAAAAACTATACTGAGACTCTGAGAAATACATCCAAAAATAGGATCAGTAGGATAAACAAGATATAAACCTCCATCAGTAAATATGGATGATGTTTGATGAATTCTCTCTTCCATCAATCCATTTATGGATCACTAGCTTTCCTTCCTGATCAGTAAGTGATCTTTTAGATTGATCATCTGTAGCTTTGTTGAACTCACGAAGAATGTGATAGAAGTTCATATCAATAAATTTTTCCTTTAATAAGATGATTCTCCTTTTCCAGCCTTCCAAAGCACAAACTTCGAGATTTCCTTTTTTACTTAACCAGTTTATAATAATCAAGGAATCACCAAATACCCGAAGATTTTCAAGGTCAAAGTACTTTGCTAATTGTAGAGTTGCCTAGGCTCCCAATAATTCTGTCTTTGTATTTGTACCTTGACCACAATTCACATACCACTTATATATCAAAGATGTAGATAATTTTATAATCCCTCCCGCTCCACAACATCTTCCATCCCGCTGGTCCGCTCCATCAAAAAAAGCTACAGGATAGTCAATAGTATCGGTGCTCATGCATGTTACAGAGAGAAATTTTTTATGCTTAATGGCCAGCGTGTGATAGTTGATCATAGTTTTAATAGCGATAGTTGAAATTGATGGCTCCTTTCCCTCGAAGATGGCCTCATTCCTGGCAATCCAGATGTTCCAACAAACTACTCCTGCCAGACTGCGGATACATGTTTTTGCCTCAATCCAATAAGAAAGACACTCACATAAATTATACCCACTCCAACAATGAACTATTTTTGTATGCCGCTTTAAAGTTTCCCAAAATGCCCTCGTAAAAGAACAGGTTATGAATAGATGAGTGCTATCCTCTGTCTCTTTTTTACAAAGAATACACCTTCCCGACCCGCTCCAGCCCCTATGAAGGAGATTTTCCCAAGTCGATATTTTATTATTAGCCGCCAACCAAAGAAATAGTTTAATCTTTTGTGGTATATCCCATTTCCACATTTGTATCTTCCAGCCAGTGACTAATGGAAGATTTTGAGTTGAATTAATAGCCTCATAAATATTCTTAACCAAAATAACACCCGATGAGTCCCCCCCTGTCCATAACAGTTCATCTTCATCTCCCGAGAGTATCACTCTAGCTACCTGTAGTTCCCGACAGAATTGTCGCCATTCAGTGGATAGTTCCCCTGATAAACCCAACTCACTACTATCTTTCCAATTGGATAAAAATGAGTTATGTCCTTGTTGTACCCAAACCTTTACTAAAAAGGAGATTTTTTTGTTGGAGAAACTCTATAAGGTTTGTGGAAAGATAAGAGGAGGGCCCAAGACCCAGGATACTGCCCCTACCCAAAGACACTACAAGTCTCAATCCGGGCTTCCAACCGATCCAATTTGTGATAAGGTGCACCGACTTTAAAAGACTGGACCAAATCCTGGATGCAGACCTGTAGTGGAAAGTTGCCGACCTCAACCAATTGCTCAAAGTACTGTGGGGGAAATATTTACCTTTTAATACTTTGTGCCAAATACCTGGTTTTGAAATAGCTCTCCATAAATTCGATGCCGCCAAAGCCTTGCCAAAGGAAAAAATATTATGTAAACCCCATCCACCCCTTTTTTTTGGTCGGGCCAATAACTCCCATTTGCAGAGATGATAACTTTTTTTTTCTCTGTTCCCACTCCACAAAAAGTTATATAGAATGCTCCTTAATTTATGAAGAATAGATATAGGAATCACAGCCAGAGAAAGCCAGTAGATAGGTTGACTTTCCAATACCGATTTGCACAATATATACCTCCCCCCCCAAGGAGAGCCATCTATAAATCCTCTGATGTATTTTCTTCTCAACTTTTGTTAGGAGCCATCTCCAATCGATACCTTTTTGAACCCCTGACTTCAGATAATATCCCAAATACTTGAAACCGACCGATAAATTAGAAAAGATGTAAGGCAAAGTATTTTTGAAAACTGATAATTTTGATTCTTCCATCCCCAAGAAATGTACAGTCGATTTTGTCAAATTCACCTTTAGTCCCGAGACCGAGCAGAATAATTGAACAATTCTCTCAATTTCCTTCCATTCCAGGATTGATGCTTTTGTCAGAAACAGAATATCCTCCACAAATAAAATGTGTAAAATTTTAGTGAATCTGGCTACTTTGATACCACTTAATAATCCTTGTTTCTGGCTATTTTTTAATAATAGGCTCAAGCTTTCCATAACCATTATGAATAACAATGGAGAAAGTGAACATCCTTGTCGCAGACCACAACCACTTTAAAAAAAATCAGTTGCCTCATCGTTAACTAATACTGCAAATGAAGCTGAGTCTACACAGGCCAGGATCCAATTAGTCATAAGGGTACCAAAACCAACTTGAATAAGTACCAATCTGAGATAATCACAGCTGATGCAATCATATGCCTTTTGTAAATACAACTTTAATAAGAAGGCTTTTTTATTATTTTTCTTGATACTGTGAATGCACTTATGTGTTGTACCAATAGCATCTTGAATCTGGCGCCATCCCAAGAATCCCAGTTGTCCCTCTGATAAAAATTTTGATAATATCAGTTTAATTCTGTTCACTATCACCTTTGATATCACCTTATATATCAGATTACATAATGAAATAGGCCTGAAATCCCTGAACTGCTGCGGATTATTAGTTTTTGGAATCAAAGAAATAAAAGTGGAGTTGATACTATCTGAGATGCAGCCAGATAGACAAGTCTCTTCCACCAGGGCTAGAAGATCCTCGCCCATAATCTCGAAAAAATATAGATATAGCTCTACTGACGCAGACCCTCGACCCTCTGTCCGAGATCCGCACAAGATCATTCTATATTCTCCTCGAGCCGAAGTGGCTCCCTCAGATCCCTATTGGAACCTCGCGAATTTGATCCACAGGTCCTTCGTGAAAACTCTCTCTGCGCAACTTAACGCCAGGCGTGAGCCTTACATCTCCAGGCGACCACAACCTTGCCTTAGCGCAAGCGCTTCTCACAACTCGCGAGTTCATGAGTCGAAGACCCTCGACTCCTCTTTCTCCAAACGTCGATACACGATGTAGCGATATGGGTATGGCTCCTTCCTCGCTAGCGCCTCTACAAGCTACCACTGGCTAGGGCTTAACTCTAGCACCTCTCACAACTCGTAACTTCGTGAGTTGGAGTGTTGAGCCCTCGTGCTCCTCCTNCCACCTGTCACCTGCTTCCACCTTTCTCTGGGCGCTTGTTGTTACACCACCTGTCAAGCACGCGACCCCACCTAACAAATGTACTACGTGTCCGTACGAGCCCTCGGTGCTCGGCACTTCGCGACTTCTGCAGTCGAAAAGAATGCTTTCAAACTCACGAACCCCCAATACGCGATACCCGCGAAGATTCTGATCCAACGGTTCTCTCGTGACTTGGATCCAATGGTTTGGATCTCCTTCCCTGCTCCTCGCAATCTCGAGACTTCACGAAAACCAAGAATTTGGTCTACCCTCCAAACTCACGAACCCCAAATTCGTGAAATGATCCAACGACGTGGGTTGAAATGAGATCAACGGCTCTTATTTACCACGATCAACGGTTCACGTTGATTCTTGACATTAGGGTGGTGAGTTCGTCCAAGTCCTAACCACCTTACAGCTCCACTGGATCCTACGGTCCTTGAGATTTCGCGAGTTCTCCACGGAGAATTTAGACCACCCGATTCACTCTTTAATGACTTCTGCCCAACAACTGAGTGTTCTCCCTCCTGAACTTAATTTCTATGCGACGGTTTCAATCTCCGTCTCCCTTTGAACAATTCAAAGGCATTATCTCTCCTGAGATTTCACTTGCAAACTCAAGCCTTCTAAAAGGGTTCCTTCTCGCACTCCTTGCGGCAAACTTTCAAATAACCCTTGGTTATTTGAGTCTTCGACCCTGTGCACTCTTTGCAACAACAGTCCTTCAACGTTCCCCTTGGTTGATAAGTTCTAAGCTTCCACCAACCTACGCACACCTTGCACGACTCTGTGCTTCACCTGCAATTCTGCTGGTATGAGAACAACGATATCTCTCCTGAGATTTCTGAGATAAAACTTATACCCTCGTCAACGCACACCTTGCGGACGTTCACTGTACTCCTTGCAGGAATTCTCAGGGAGAGAAACAATTGAAACTCATTCTTCTTCTCTTTCTGACTTCATACATTCAACATGAAATCATACACACAACACAACATTGAAATAAATGCATAATAGAGAAACAAATCAACTGTAATCATACCATTTAACTAATGTAAACAGTAAGCATCATAACACCATGAAAATTGAGTCAAAGTTTCATATATTAACTCAAGTGCTCCTGTACATGGGTTCTTCTCTACAACTCTTTGCTACAGCTCTCTAGCTTATGAATTTTGAATGATCATATCATTACAATGATACAAGGGTGAGGGTGTCTATATCCGTTTTCCCTCCTACGCTTCTAAACTATCTAATCTAACATTCATTTCTACCTACTTTACATTAACAGACTTAAATGCCTATTACATCCGGTAGATGAGAGTAATTTCTCCAGATCTGTTCATATCTCCAAGACATAAATGTAAGTACGCTTCTCCTAGATATTACATTAATGCTTCAGTTTTTCAAAATTCAAAATGTTTTCATAAAAATGTGCCCTTTTTTCATCTGCACGTCCAACTGTTCCTTTGGCTAGGCACGTGCTTTGGCTTTGTACGATGCTCCTGCATCATACTCCCTTGCTTGAAAATTTTCATGAACTCTTGTTTATGAGCTCTTGCACAGTCTGTCCATGCTTTTGAATTGTTGCTTCATCCTCCCAACTGGCATCTTCATCTGGATGTCCCTTCCACTTGACCAAGTATTCAAAATATTCCTTTCTCCTAGTCTTTCTGCTAATCCTCTTGTCAATTATTCTTTCCATCTGTGGATTTTTAGCTACAGGCATTTGTTTTGTCCATTGGAATTCTTCTTTCTCATCCTCTGCTCCTGCTTCTTCAGCTCTGTAAGGGTACAAATCCGTGACATTGAATATCGGTGAGACTCCAACCCCATCGGGTAATTCGATTTCATATGCGTTTGCCCCAAATTTCCTTATGACCTTGCACGGTCCAATCTTTTTCATCTTGAGCTTGTTATACGTTCCCCTTGGGAACCTCTCCTTCCTCAAATGCACAAGAATTAGATCACCAACTTCAAATTGAAGTTCTCGCCTGTGTTGATCTTCTCTCTGCTTGTATTCTTGACTTGAGCTCTGCAATCGCTCCTTAATTCGGCTGTGAAGCTCTTTCATTCCTTCTGCAAAGTCCTCTGCACTAGCACTCCTGAATTTGGCTTGTTCTACATCTTTCAATTCAGAAACTCCCCTTGGTTTCATTCTGTATACAATCTGGAATGGACTCTGCCATGTGCTTCTATTGAGTGAATCATTGTAAGCGAATTCCACCCGTGGAAGAATATGATCCCACTGACTGTGGTGTTCAGTCACTAAGCTACTCAACAAATCTCCCAAGCTCCTATTTACGAACTTTGTCTGTCCATCCGTCTGAGGATGATACGCTGAGCTAAAAGACAAATTTGTCCCCAGATTCTTCCACAAGGTCCTCCAGAAATGTCCCACGAACTTGGTATCTCGATCAGAAACGATACTCGTTGGAAAACCGTGAAGTCTGACAACTTCCTTGAAAAAAAGGTTCGCAATATGAGTTGCGTCACTGGTTTTCTGGCATGGTATGAAATGTGTCATCTTTGAAAATCTGTCGACTGCCACAAAGATTGAATCATATCCTCTCTGTGTCCTTGGCAGTTCCAATATAAAATCCATGCTCATTGCATCCCATGACCTTTCAGGTATGGGCAATGGTTGATATAATCCTACATTCTGCCTTTTTCCTTTCGTGTGCTAACAAATTCTGCACCTGTCCACAAATTTCTTCACATCCGTCCTCATCCCCAGCCAATAATATGAGTTATTCAACTTTGAGAATGTTTTATCATGACCGAAGTGTCCGGCCAATCCTCCGTTGTTTTTTTCCTTCAGCAGGTTCTCCCTCATGGAGCATTTCAGAATACATAACTGATTTCCCCTGAACAATAATCCATCCTGGATCATGTATACAGTCCATTGGCTTCTATCCCCGAGAATTTGATTCTCATATGCCTCATATGCCTCCTTAAAATCTGGATCATCCCTATACATTTCTTTGAGGTTATCAAAACCCAAAGTCTTGACTCTGAATTCCTACATAAGCAAACATTTCCTGCTCAAAGCATCAACAACTTTGTTAGCAGTTCCAGAAATATGCTTAATCACAAAAGTAAAATTCTGCATGAATTCAACCAATTTAGCATGTTTTTGGTTCAACTTCTCCTGTCGAGTCACGAATTGTAAAGCGTGATTATCACTGTACAAAAAAAACTCCTTGGGAACCAAATAATGTCTCCATTTCTTCAGCGCTTGTATGACTGTATAGAATTCTTTGTCATATGTGGAGTACTTAATCTTCGCTTCATTTAGTTTTTCACTGAAATATGCGACCGGCCTGTCATCTTGGCTTAAGACCGCTCCAATTGCAAATCCACTCACGTCACATCTGACCTGGAATGTCTTGCTCAAATTTGGAAAAACCAGAATTGGTTGCTCAGTGATCTTCTTCTTCAGCAGATTGAAACTCTTCTTTGCTTCCTCTGTCCAGTGAAAATATTTGTGTCGTTTCTTCACCGTATCCATCATTGGTGCACTAATTCCACTAAAGTTTTGGATGAATTTCATGTAGAAGCTAGCCAAACCATGGAAGCTTCGCACTTCAAATACACTCTTCGGCGATGGCCAATCCTTAATCGCCTTTATCTTTTCTGGATCCAGTTTCAGTTCATTTGCAGAGATAACAAAACCCAAATAAATGAGTTCTGTCCTCATAAATGATGATTTCTTCATATTGATCAGCAATTTCTCTTTCTGTAATCTTCTCATTACTGCAGCTAAATGCTTTAAATGCTCTGCTTCTATTTTGCTAAAAAATAATATATCATCAAGATATACAATGTCGAATTTCCCAATGAAATCCTTCAGGTATTCGTTCATCAACCTCATGAAAGAACTGGGCGCATTCTTTAAGCCAAATGGCATGACAAGCCATTCATATAGCCCTTCATTCGTCTTGAATGTTGTCTTCCATTCATCACCTTCTCTCATTCTAATCTGATGATATCCGCTTTTCAAATCAATCTTTGAAAAAAATCTTGATCCACTCAAGCAATCCATCAAGTCGTCCATCCTTGGTAATGGAAATCTGTATCTGATGGTAATCTTATTGATTTCCCTTGAGTCTGTACACATTCTCTAGCCTCCATCTTTCTTTGGGCTGAGCACTGTCGTAACAATGCATGGACTCAAGCTTTCTCGAATGAATCCTTTGTCCATTAAGTCTTGGACCTGTCTCTTAACTTCTTCATTTTCTTGTGGCGTCAATCGATATGCTGCTTTGTTCGAAAAACTGGCTCCAGGTATAAGATCGATATGATGACTTATACTCCTGATAGGTGGAAACGAACAAGGCAGTTCATCCACTACTATATCAACAAACTCTTCCAACAACACCTGGATTTCTTCTGGTAAATCATCTATTCTCGTACTGGTCAAAACAATTTTGGGCTTCCTAACCAAAATAAATTGTGTGTCTTCCTTCTTCTTAACCTCACAAGAAGTTCCTTACCACTCATGAGAAGTACAGTGTTTCTCATTTCTATTTTCACCTCTTTATCCTTAATCGACAGCAACATGCGAGTCCTACCATTTTTTTTCCAGGGTGTACGTGTTATTTCTCCCATCATGAACCATGTTTTCTTCATATTTCCATGGTCTACCCAACAATAGATGACAAACATCCATGGGAATGACGTCACATAATATCTCATCTTTATATCCTCCTATTTTAAATTCAACTAAACATTGTTTAGTGACATTTACCTAATGTCCTTTTTGTAGCCACGAAACTCTGTATGGGCTTGGATGTACAACAATCTCCAGCTCCACCTTCTCTACCATCTCTGTAGATACGAGATTGTATGTGCTATCATTGTCCACTCTGACCTTGCATACTCTATCCTTAGTTTTGCAAGTAGTTCGAAACAATCTGTTTCTTTGGGTTGGGTTCTCTGCCTCCTTCTCCGGCTTCAAAAGAACTTTCCTCATCATCAAATATCTTCCACCCTCGATGTCTTCTGCCTCAACATTCCGTCCTTGAGCTTTGACAATGTGAGTTTCACCACCATCTTTCTCCTTATCTGGACACTCATAGGATTTATGTCCGATTTTTCCACAAATGAAGCATTTCACTTCACCTCCTCTGCCTCTTCCTCTTCCTCTGGCTCAAGGAAAAGTGTTTCTATCAGCATACTGCCTTCCCTGTGAGCTTCCTCCTCTCTCAGGTTGATTTTGAGGTTTCTTCCTCTCTTCTTTAGGTTTCTAAGTTTTGTCCTGGGCAATTGTCTTGCCTCTGCTTTGACTTCTACCTTGACCTCTCTAACCTTGCTTCTGGCTCAACTTCTCTTCAGCTTTCAGAGCCATCTGATAAGCATATTCCACAGTCCAAATGGTCATCATGCTCATCTCATCTTGAATGTCATATCACAGACCATTCATGTACTTGGCAACTTTTTCATCATCGCCTTTCCGATGACTTGCTCTGATGTTTATCTTGTAGAATTCTTCATTGTATTCTTTCACTGACATCAGCTTCTGTCTCAAGTTCTGCATCCCTCGAAATAGAGTAATTTGATAACCCCTGGGTATGAATTTGGCTTTCATTTTTGCAACCATTATATCCCAGCTTTTGATTTTCTGCTTGCCCTTGCAACGTCTGTCAGCCTGCAGTTCATCCCACCATAGTGTTGCATGCCCTTTAAGTCTAGTAATGGCATGTTTTACTTTCTTGTCTTCCTCGACATCCTCGTAGTCGAAGTATTTGTCTAGAGCTCTAATCCAGTCTAGAAGCTCTTCAACATCCAAGTTTCCCTCATACACTGGAATGCCCATTTTTTCTCTAGCGCCTATCCTTGCAACAACCCTGAATAGGTGTTCTTCTGCAACATATTTGACTGCAACTTCTTCATTTCCGGCTTCATTTTCACTTTCATCCTCACTGATATCCCCAACGTCAACTGTGCGCCTCTGTGCTATCTCCATAGCATCAATCCTGGCACGTAATTCATGCATGTTTCTTTCCACTGCTGGATCAGGTATTTGTCTGTCTCTTCTTCTCGACGGTATGGATGTAAAATTTTCTCCCTTCTCTCTGCTACAGAAAGCAAAGAAATTGTTCTAGGCTCTGATACCACTCTGACACAGACCCCCGACCCTCTGTCCGATATTCGCACAGGATCATTCTATATTCTCCTCGAGCTGAAGCGACTCCCTCAGATCCCTATTGGAACCTCGCGAATCTGATCCACAGGTCCTTCGTGAAAACCCTCCCTGCGAAACTTAACGCCAGGCAAGAGCCTTACATCTCCAGGTGACCACAACCTTGCCTTAGCGCAAGCGCTTCTCGCAACTCACGAGTTCGCGAGCCGAAGACCCTCGACTCCTCTTTAGGGATGATTTTAAGGATGGAAATTTATTTTAAAATGTAGAAACCTTGGCAAATCTTACTAATCCTTCATATGCCAACTATAAATGTTTGGCGATATTTTTGTAAAAATGTTCAAATTTCTAAGGATTTTATATAGTTTTTATAAAATTTTGGCGATTTTTAAGGTAAAATAATTTTATCCTATAGAATTTGGGTGAATCATTTTTAAAATAGCGAATCTTTTTTTGGTGAAAACCATTGAAAATTAGCCCATGAGCGAAATTTAGCCCCTAAAATCATCCCTGTACTCTTTCTCCAAACGTCGATACACGATGTAGCAATACAGGTATGGCTCCTTCCTCGCTAGCACCTCTACAAGAGACCACTAGCTAGGGCCTAACTCTAGCACCTCTCGCAACTCGCAACTTAACGAGTTGGAGTGTTGAGCCCTCGTGCTCCTCCTTTGCAAATCCCCGAGACACGATAAGTCAACAATGGGTTGACTCCTTTCCAAGCGACGTGTGTCCTCCACCTGTCACCCACTTCCACCTTTCTCTAGGCGCTTGTTGTTACACCACCTGTCAGTCACGCAGCCCCACCTAACAGATGTTCTACGTGTCCGTACGAGTCCTCGCGGGCGCTCGACACTTCGTGACTTCTGCAGTCGAAAAGAATTCTTTCAAACTCACGGACTCATGATACGCGATAGCCGCGAAGGTTATGAGCCAACGATTCTCCCGTGACTTGGATCCAATGGTCTGAATCTCCTTCCCTGCTCCTCGCAATATTGGGACTTCGCGAAAACCAAGAATTTGGTCTACCCTCCAAACTCACGAATCCTGAATTCGTGAAATGATCCAACGATGTGGGTTGAAATGAGATCAACGGCTCTTATTTACCACGTTCAACGGTTCACGTTGATTCTTGATATTAGGGTGGTGAGTTCCTCCAACTCCTAACCACCTTAGAGCTCCACTGGATCCTACGGTCCTCGCAATTTCGCGAGTTCTCCACGGAGAATTCTGACCGCCCGATTCACTCTTCAATGACTTCTGCCCAATGACTGAGTGTTCACCCTCCTGAACTTAATTTCTATGCGATGATTTCGAGCTCCGTCTCCCTTTGAACACTTCAAAGGAGTTATCTCTCCTGAGCTTTCACTTGCAAATTCAAGCGTTCCAAAAGGGTTCCTGCTCTCACTCCTTGCGGCAAACTTCAAATAACCCTTGGTTATTTGAGTCTTCGACCCTGTGCACTCTTTGCAACAATAGTCCTTCAACTTTCCCCTTGGTTGATAAGTTCTAAACTTCCACCAGCTTGTACACCTTGCACGACTCTGTGCTTCACCTGCACTTCTGTTGGTATGAGAACATCGATATCTCTCCTGATCTTTCTGAGATAAAACTCAGACCCTCATCAACGCACACCTTGTGGACATTCACTGCACTCCTTGCAGGAATTCTCAGGGAGAGAAACAATTGAAACTCATTCTTCTTCTCTTTCTGACTTCATACATTCAACATGAAATCATACACACAACACAACATTGAAATAAATGCA
>SNQJ01S0127574.1:55285-73036 GCA_010110895.2 Picea sitchensis
ACGCGAACTCCCAAAAACCCGAGAAGATCTACGTTGTAGATCTGGGAGGAAGGCTCAACCGTTAGATCTGGTGGAGTCGCGCTCAAGTTAGTCGCGAAAACCTTTCGTATTTCGCAAAGTCGAGAGATGGGAAGTGAGGGATGGGAACACCTCCGAAACCCAAAACTCGAAATCCCGAAATGATCTACACTGTAGATCGTAGGAAGGGAGTTGACCGTCGGATCAAGTTGACGAGTAAACCGTAATTTCAGGATTTCGACAAATAGAAGTTCGACATATGGGATACATGGACTCCCTATGCCCGAAACCCCGGAACGCCGAAAAGATCTACGTCATAGATCTGAGAGGGGACCTAACCGTTGGATTTTTGCTTGTAATGGATGTGGGTGCATGGATGTGTACCACGTGCTAGAGAATTGAAAAGATAGGCGAGAGCGGTGGGACCCGAAGACGTCACCGATGGATATGTAGATCCTCCGGAACGTGCCATGCACCACTGCGGTTAAGGGAGACAACTGTGTTGTGGGCCCGGAGAATAAAGGAAATCGTAATTTTGGATTTCGAGAATTGTAGTGACAAGGAGTTAGGAGTCACTGCATAGTGAACTCCCAGGTACCGAAAACCCGAAGTCCCGAAGCCATCGGAGACTGAAGAACCGTAACAGGTTTTAAGGGCGACAGCTGTGTTGTGGGCCTGGAGAGCAAGGAAACCGAAATTTCGGATTTCGGGGATTGTAGCGACAAGAAGTTAGGAGTCACTGCATAGTGAACTTCCGGGTACTAAAAACCCGAAGTCCCGAAGTCTCGAAATTTGCAGAGCCGAACATAGCTCAGAAAACTTTGCGAAGTCAAAACGTTTTTCTTGTTCACGTTGGCTTATGAATGTTGTAAGTTTTCTTGAAGGTTTAAGGGTCTGACAAACTTTGGATTGATTGCAGATTGTGTGTGCAGAGTTCAACGAGTGTGAGGACAACCAAGAATAGATGCTGAGTAAGGAAATGGAAGAGGTGCAGAGTGCCTCCATTTCAGAGGACGAAAGAGAAGGAAAGGATGTCAACTTGGGAGTCGAAGGAACAAACTCTAATGGGCATGGAAAATAGATAGATAAAGAAGGACGTATGATGAAAATCATTGAAAAATTGCAGAAAAATGCCCAGGCTCGCTGAGCTGATAGCCGAAAGCTCATGAAAATCAGGGATCGACAGGGTGAATTCAACTTAAAAATGTTGAAGAGCTTGGAAAGAATAGAAAATAAATTGGAAAAAGAGAGTGACACAAGAAGGTCAAGAAGTGTCAGAACCCCTAAGAGGAGAAGAAGATCGAGGAGTGGTAGCAGACATTACCGTCTCTCCCCGAAGCATTCTGGCAGGGAAACACACAGTAGTTCAAGCTCGTCCCCTACCAGAAAACACCGAAAATCTGGAAAGGATGAATTGAAAGGGGAGATGAACAAGATCAATCCTCCAACCTTTGATGGAGAACATAAGAAGGAGGAATATGTTGATACATGGTTGCTTGGAATGAAGAAATATTTCGAACTAAAAAACTACTCCGCTCATGCAGAAGGAAGAATTGCGATGTACCAGCTAAAAGGAAAAGCATCCATGTGGTGGGATCAGTTTGTGCAAGTGCAACACATCAGAGAGAAAGATATCACTTGGAATGAGTTTAAGAGGTATTTCAAGAAGAAATACCAGACCAAAAGATATTATGACAGAAAGATGAAGGAGCTCTTCGAACTCAATCTAGGTAGCATGACCATTAATGAGTACGAACGAAGGTTTTTGGAACTACTGAAGTATGTTTTGTTCATCAAAGATGAGGCTGTCAAGATTCAGAGATATCTGAGTGGACTGCCACTTTATATTGGTGACAAGACTCAGTATGATGATCCTAAGACTATGGAAGAAACAATAAGAAGGGAAAAATGCTTATATGAACAACAAAGAGAAAAGCCTACTTTTCGGAAGGCTTGGGATGATCAAAAGAAGTTCAGGAAAGAGCAGAGGCAGAAAGGAAACAAAACTCCCTTTTTCAGAAACAATCCTCAAGGACAATCATCTTTTAGAGAGCCCAAGAAGGCTGGAGTGAGTGAGCAAATGCCCAAACCGTCACCTATGGAGTGTTGGGGCTGTAAAGGGTACCATAGGTACAAAGACTGCCCCCATAGAAAAGATAAAGAGAGAACCGCCCACAATGTTCAGCAAGCTGAGACAGTGGAGGACATGGGAAGTAGAATGCCAAGGATATACGTAGCCCTGGACAACAAACAAGCTGAATTTCAATCGCACATGATCGAAGTGGAAGGTATGATCAACAACTGACCATTTATTATTTTAATTGATTCTGGGTCTATCCATAGTTATGTAGATCCTAGGGTGGTGGAAATTTTGCGTTTAACAAGAAACAAACATGAAAAGTCTTGGCTAGTGCAGTTAGCCACAGGAACCAAAAGGAAGGTCACTGAATTGGTTAAGTCCTGTTTAGTGGACATGAAAGGATTGAGCACTAAAGCTGAATTGAATATTCTGCCTTTAGGCTCTTATGACTGCTTAATTGGGATGGACTAGTTGGACCAACACCATGCCCTTCTGGACTGCCGTAACAAGAGGTTTACATGCCTGGACGAAGAGGAAAATCAGGTAACAGTCCAAGGAATTCCCAGAGCCGTGGCTGTTAGAGAAATATCAGCCATGCAGCTGAAGAAGTGTTACAGGAAAGGTTGTCAATTATTTGCAGCCTGTGTGGGAGAAGCATCCAGAGATGCAGTCTTGAAGCTGGAAGACCATGAGGTACTCACAGAGTTCAAGGACGTATTTCAGGAGGTACCTGGACTACCTTCGAAGAGGGACATCGATTTTTCTATAAATTTGATGCCTGGAGCAGCTCCAGTTTCGAAGGCTCCTTATAGAATGAGTACGCCAGAGCTGAAAGAGTTGCAATTGTAGCTTGAAGGGATTTTGAAGAAGGGGTACATTCGCCCAAGAGTGTCACCTTGGGGTGCCCCGATCTTATTCATGAAGAAGAAATATGTGACGTTGAGGTTGTGCATTGATTTTTGGCAGTTGAATAAGGTAACTGTCAAGAACAAGTATCCTCTGCCAATGATTGATGATCTTTTCAATCAGTTGAAGGGTGTGAGAATATTTTCGAAGATAGATCTCAGATTGGGATATCACCGGGTAAGAATAAAGGATGAGGACATCAACAAGACCGCCTTTAGAACAAGGTATGGTCATTATGAATTTACAGTGGTGCCGTTTGGACTAACAAACACACCTTTTGTTTTCATGTGCTTAATGAATGGTGTATTCAGGGACTATTTAGACAAGTTTTTCATAGTCTTCCTAGATGACATCTTGGTGTATTCCAAGTCAGAGGAAGAGCATGAACAACACCTGAGGATGGTGTTGCAAGTGTTGAGAGAACACCAGGTGTATGCCAAGTTGAGCAAATTCTCATTTTATCAAAGACAGATCCATTACTTGAGACATATTATTTCAGAAGAAGGGATCGTTGTGGATCCTGAAAAGGTTGAGGCCATCTGAGAATGGTTAGCACCAAGGAATGTGGCGAAAGTTAGATCTTGTATGGGTCTGGCAGGATATTACAGAAGGTTTATAGCAGAGCTCTCAAAGTTAGCTCACTCTATTACTTCCTTGCAAAGGAAGGAGAAGAAGTTTCACTGGACTGAAGAGTGTGAGAACAGTTTCCAGCGATTGAAGCAGTTGTTAACCAACGCTCCAATCCTGAGGATTGCAGATCCAAATATGGATTTCATGGTGTGCACAAATGCGTGTAAGGAGGGGTTGGGAGGAGTTCTCAACCAAGAGGGATTTGTAATCTGTTATGAATCCCGAAAGCTGAAAGAGCATGAAAGGAATTATGCCACTCACAATTTAGAGCTGGCAGCAATCGTCCACACATTGAGGAAATGGAGACATTACCTCATGGGAAGGAAATTCGAATTGAAAATAGACCACAATGGTCTGAAGTGTTTATTTGATCAGCCGACTTTAAATGCCAGGCAAACCAAATGGCTGAAGTTTCTGTGCAGATATGACTTTGATATCAAGCATATCAAGGGTAAGGAAAATAAGGTGGATGATGCACTCAACAGAAAAGTGCATGACATACATGCTACAATCTCTGGAAGATGCAAATGTTGATTTGCAGTTCAGAGATTTGGTAGCAAAGCTACAACAACGTGAGAGACCACAGACCAAGGAAAGTTACACCTTGGAAGTTGATGGATTACTTCGATATAAAAATAGAGTGTACATACCCAATGTCCAAGAATTGAAGCTGAGAATTCTAAAAGAAACGCATAACGTGACGTATGTCAGACATCCTGGTTATCAGAAGACTGTAGCAGCAATCAAAAGCCATTATTTTTGGCCGGGTATGAAGAAGAAATCGCTGAATACATCGCCATATGTATGGAGTGCCATAAAGTTAAAACTGAGCATAGGCACCCAAAAGGGTTACTGCAGCCTTTACCCATTCCTGAGTGAAAATGGGAAGTGGTGACAATGGATTTTATTACGGGATTACCCAGAACAAGCAAGCAGCATGATTCAATCATGGTGGTGGTGGGCAAGCTTACAAAAGATTCCCATTTTATTCCACTGAAAACCACTCAAAAGGTAGAAGATGTTGCTGATATCTTCTTAAAAGAAGTGGCACGCTTGCACGGAATTCCTAAGACAATTGTGTTTGAAAGGGACCCGAAATTCACCTCGAATTTATGGAAATGTCTGTTTAAGGGATTCAAAACGAATCTGAACTTTAGTACAGCATATCATCCTGAGTCGAATGGTTAGACAGAAAGGGTGAAAAGAGTAATAGAAGACATGCTGAGAATGTATGTGATGGATAAACAATCAATATGGGAAGACTACCTGTATTTGGTAGAATTCACCTACAATAATGGGTATCAAACATTGTTGAAGATGAGCCCATTTGAAGCACTTTATGGAAGAAAGTGCAACACTCCAGTGAGCTGGGATAATCCAACTGACAGAGCGGTAGTTGGGCCTAAGCTGCTCAAAGAGATGGAAGACCAAATGATAAGAATTAAACAGAATTTGAAAATTGCCCAGGATAGACAAAAGAGTTATGCTGATAAGAATAGAACCCACAAAGAATACAAAGTGGGTGATCATGTTTTCCTAAAAGTAAAAACTAACAGGAGTTCCTTGAAGCTGGGAAGTTGTGCCAAGTTGGCAACAAGATTTTGTGGGCCTTTTGAAATCCTGGAAAGGATTGGGCCAGTTGCATACATGCTTGCATTGCCTACATCTATGGCTGTACACAATGTGTTTCATGTTTCCCTGCTAAAGAAATATATACCTGATGCTAATCATGTTATCGATGGGAATGTGATTCAGGTGGAACCAGAAGGTGTCCTGCAAGTGCATCCTGTGCGCATATTGGACAGGAAAAGAAAACAACTCTGGAATCGATCCATAGAGCTTGTAAAGGTCCAGTGGACCTGGTATGGTCCTGAGGACGCGACGTGGGAGCATGAAGATATTATGCAGGTAGAGTACCCGTATCTTTTTGAAAATTTGAAAAGCTTGCAAATGCAGTGTAAAGTTGCACTGAGGATAATGCAAAAATAAGGGGAGGGGGATTGTAATGTCCCCAAGGCCGAGCCCTTTGTAAATCATGTTTATGAAATGAAATGAATTGTAATTTTGTTTTTATAGGCTGGTGAGCCAAGTTAATATAAGCTGGTGGGCTTATGTGATTATTAGGCCAAAGAGCCTAAGTGTTGAAGGCCAAGAGCCTAATTTTGTACATGTATCTATGCAAAACATTAATAAAGATATAAACACCGCCGCGTGCAGACCCACCACGATGAATGAGTGATGGGGGACTAAGCTTCCACAGAATGGGTAAGGGATTAGGGGCTGGAAGGTGGGATGAGGGGCTAAGTGTTGAGCCTAGGGGATAAACCTAGGGGCTTAAGTCTTGGGAATAATAATTTAATATTATTCCAAAAGACATGTGAATAATATGTCTTATCCTATATTCTTTTGGAAGGACAAGCAACTTCCAAATGGAAAGAACGCACGCAGTTGCATAGGTGACAAATTTCAACCCTAGCCCATGCAAATAAAGGGCTAAGATGAGCCGTGAGGGGGGTTACTCCTCCATTCAACCCCCGACTGCCTGAGGTGAACTGGTCTAACCTCTGCAGAGAAACTCTTGTGCATCTTCTGAACCAAAAGGCATGTATCTGTGTTCGTTCTGGGATAATCGGTACATCCTATGTCTGAATAGTTCGAACCTATGTTGACCCCTACGTGGATTGTTTCTCACGCGTCCCCGAGAACCAGAGCGTGAGTCTATCCTGTGTTGTCGGATTGAGAAATAAGAAGTGACCTGCCATTGTTGAACCCGTTGGAAAGCCCGTGTCTATTTTTTCTGTGGGCTGTTGTGGGTTGTGGCCACTCAGTGTTGGACTGTGTGTGGCTTGTTGGCCAGTTGTGCAACACTCCCTCCCGGAGAGAGAGGTGATTGAGGTTGAAAGAATAGGTGGCTTGGCCTGTAAGCGACTCTCTCTAGGTGAGAGAGTGTGCAGAGGAAGGAGAGAACTCCTGGAAGGAACCCTGTAGCTGCCATAAACCTTGGAGACTTCCGGTCCGGTCTGTTGCTATAACCCAAGGCAAGAGAGGTTAGTAGCCGAAGGAATGTCTAGGTGACAGAGAAGGTGTATACTCCTGGGGTGGAACAGGCATGTGGGGAAGGAGAGTCTATGGGCAGTGAGCATGAGTGGTTCTTGGGAGAGAATTCCTTCCTTGTCACTGTGTGTTTTCCCTGTAACCTCAGCCTAGCCTAGGATTCCCTACCTTGGGGGTGGAGCTTAGTCCCAGCACGGGGGTGACCCACTGCTAAGATGAAAAGCAGTGTGGTCTAAGGCTAGGAGGTTCATGGAAGGCATGCACCTGGTTGGTGGAACTACTATTGTTTCCAAGATAAGTACCAGATGATGTTTTAATTTATGTTTCTGCATGTCTGTGTATTTATAATTATCATGTAGTCTGTTGTGCATATGAATTAATGCTAATGCCATGTTTAAAATTATGATAGCAGTAATTTTTAGACTTACTCTGAGCTCTAAATGTGTTTCATTGCTTAAATGCATGTTGTTTTATAATCAGAGAGTTATTGTTATATTTTCACGAAGTATGGTAACCCAGAATTCAGAAAATGATCCAACGACGTGGGTTGAAATGAGATCAACATCTCTTATTTACCACGATAAACGGTTCACATTGATTCTTGATATTAGGGTGTTGAGTTCGTCCAACTCCTAACCACCTTACAACTCCACTGGATCCTACGGTCCTCGCGATTTTGCGAGTTCACCACGGAGAATTCTGACCGCCTGATTCACTCTTCAATGACTTCTGCCCAATGACTGAGTGTTCTCCCTTCTGAACTTAATTTCTATGGGATGGTTTTAATATCCGTCTCCCTGTGAACACTTCAAAGGAGTTATCTCTCCTGAGCTTTCACTTGCAAACTCAAGCCTTCCAAAAGGGTTCCTGCTTGCACTCCTTGCGGCAAACTTTCAAATAACCCTTGGTTATTTGAGTCTTTGACCTTGTGCACTCTTTTCAACAGTAGTCCTTCAACTTTCCCCTTGGTTGATAAGTTCTAATCTTCCACCAGCATACACACACCTTGCATGGCTCTGTGCTTCACCTGGACTTCTGCTGGTATGATAACAATGATATATCTCATGAGATTTCTGAGATAAAACTCAGACCCTCGTCAACGCACACCTTGCGGACGTTCACTGCACTCCTTGCAGGAATTCTCAGGGAGAGAAACAATTGAAACTCATTCTTCTTCTCTTTCTGACTTCATACATTCAACATGAAATCATACACACAACACAACATTGAAATAAATGCATAAYAGAGAAACAAATCAACTGTAATCATACCATTTAACTAATGTAAACAGTAAGCATCATAACACCATGAAAATTGAGTCAAAGTTTCATATATTAACTCAAGTGCTCCTATACATGGGTTCTTCTCTACATCTCTCTGCTACAGCTCTCCAGCTTATGAATTCTGAATGATCATATCGTTACAATGATACAAGGGTGAGGGTGTCTATATCCGTTTTCCCTCCTACGCTTCTAAACTGTCTAATCTAACATTCATATCTACCTACTTTACATTAACAGACTTAAATGCCTATTACATCCGACAGATGAGAGTAATTTCTCCAGATCTGTTCATATCTCCAAGACATAAATGTAAGTATGCTTCTCCTAGCTATTACATTAATGCTTCAGGTTTTCAAAATTCAAAACGTTTTCATAAAAACGTGCCCTTTTTTGATCTGCACGTCCAGTTGTTCCTTTGGCTAGGCGCATGCTTTGGCTTTGTACGATGCTCCTGCATCATCTACCATCCATCCATTGGGCCCAAGGCTCTTTTCTTTTTTGAAAATATTTAGGATAGCTTCCAGTTCTGCCAAGGTGACAGGCTTATATAAATCTTTTGCTTCCCGCCTATCTACCATTTTTGGGTAGTTTTTTACCACTCGAACCTGCTCTTCCATTATATCATCTAGTGGAGACATGAAGAAGTTCTTGAAGTATTTCAATGATTCAACCGCCATATATTTTCGATTTTTGTGAATATTCCCCGCACTGTCAACTATTTCCCAAATATATTTACTATTTATCCTTTGTGTGGAAAATTGATGGAAATTTTTGTTATTCTGGTCTCCACTTTTAACCCATATAGCCCGGCTCTTACTCCTCCCCCAATCTTCCTATTCTTTCAATATTTTATTTCTCTTAGATTCTAGGTAGATGAGATTTTCCTCTGCCTCTCGATATAATCTGTCACCCTCTGTCCTTTGTAATATCAATTTTATATTTCCTTCTAGATTTATCAGTTTTGCAGAATCTCGATCATTCTTCTCTTTTGCCCATCTTTTTGTAGATACCTTTAAATCCTTTAATTTCCAAATGAATCTTCTCTGACAGTTACTTTCCTGAATGTATTTTTGATCATTCCACAACTTTTTTACCAAAACTTTAAAATCCTTTTCCAATAGCCATTGAGCATGAAATTTGAATGGGTAAGTTATGTGTATTATAGTATCCTCCAATTGTAATAAGATGGGAGCGTGATTTGACACAAAAAGGGTATTCAACCCAAGTCCTATGCAGTTTGACCTCCAAAAGAAAATCCTCCGATATAAGAAACCTATCCAACCATTTGGAAATGGCTTCCAATATCGCGCGACCATTTATCCAGGTCGGTACGATCGTATCAGGCTTTAAATCCAGTAGCTTATGATCCTAAACCAGCATGTTGAAAAAACCGTCTAAATTGCCTGAAGTAGTTGAACCTCCCCAGACTTCTCTGGACGACAAGGTAAAATTTAAATCACCTACTATCACCAGGTTCCGAAGTGATAGTAGGCCACTGCTTGCAAGCATAGTCCAGAATTCCTTTCTCTCTGTACAAGGGCCATAGACATTCAGAAGGTTGAAATTCCTTTTGGTGGATTTATTAAGACCTGACAATAGAATCCCACCACATGTTAGAAACAAACAAAAATTGAAAATCGACGGGCCCCATGCAATGAGCAATCCTCCAGAATACCCCACAGAGCTCACAGTGCATGACACCCAAGTAGGATGAAACTTAATCATGAAATCTCTTGATTTCTGTTCATTAACCAGTGTCTCCTACAAAAATACTATATCAGGACGTGTTAAATCCAAGCAACGCTTGAATGAGGCAGCCTTTAGGGTGCCACCTACCCCCCTTAAATTCAAGGACATGCAAATAATTACTTCTCCCTAGCAAGGGATTTCATTGCTCTAAGCGCCCCACTTTCAGAGGTGGAAGGATCCACTACCGAGGAAGAGTTGACTGTTGCCTGCAACTTTTTTCTAGTGCTTCTCGTTTTAATGGGAGAATACTCAATCCCAAGACCCTGAGACCAAGCATAAGCCTTTACAGGTTCCTTCTCTGAGTTGATCGCTTCACCCAATCCATCAATGATACTAGAGGGATTAACCATCTTATTCCCCAAAAAATTCAGAAGCAGAATCGGGTCACTATTGTCCTGCAAGTAAGGGATAAGTTAATCAAGAATGGCTAAGAGCGTAGACTCTCCCTCCTCAGATTATTGGCACCCCGGAATCCAATGACTATAAGACGAGGATTTTGGTGTCCCCTGAACTACTTCAACATATGTAGGGGATAAAGAACGAGCAATACCCCCCGCTAAATCCGGAAAAATTAAAGAGTCAACCAGAAAGGTAGGCTGGTCAAGATAATTAGAAAGTGGGCTAAGAAGGGTGGTCAGAAAAACCTGTCTATCGCTTACGGGGAAATTCAAGGTAGGGGAACTGAGTGAGTTATGAATAGGTATCCCCCTATCACCCCTCGGGTCCACTAAATCCATAGGTTGAGGTGCAACTACAATCCTGGAAGAATCTAACAAAAAAATTTCCATTAAAGATAATGAGTTAAAAAGTGTCGGACAGAACAATGATAGCTTACCGGAAAGAGTATCAAGTCGCTCCAGTGTCGGGGAAGACTCCTTTGGCAAGTAATCGAAAGCTAGCCTAGTAGAATTTACCTCTTCATCATTTTCTCTCCAGTCTCGGTGTAGTGCAGTGTTCTCCGGAATTTCTTCTTCCACCTGGCCCTTACAAGTCTTCCTTAGATGGCTCGTTTCATGGCAATAGCTACATCGGAAAGGTATTCCGAGATGATCCAATTTATGCACTATTCTCCACCCCCTCCAATCTATATCCATAATTTCCGGTAAGCCTTCATGGATATTTATCTCCACAAGAATCTTTCCCATTTTCCTAGAAGGAGCCTTCGTGACCGAGTCATCTAAGGAGACAAAAGAACCAAGGGAGTTACCTATCGCCCCCATGGCCGCCACCGTCTAGAAGTGTAGGGGTAAGCCTGGGAGTAAAACCCATAGGTGGTGCTTTTCAAAGTATTCAGTGTCTGGATTAAACGCCAACCTCCATCTCTTTATCATCAAACGACTTCTACCCACCACCCATCTCTTATCCAGAAGACTCGCAAAGTCTTCGGGAGTTTTGAAAATGAAACCATACCAGCCCTTAGTCAAATATCTAATCTTGGGTAAGTACCCTAGCTCCTTTCTCCAGAAAACGTCCACCCACTCCAGAATAAATACATCACAAAGGTATTTATACGACAACCTACCTACCAGTCCATAGAGTGCCAAAGTACAGGTCTCGGCCAGACCGATGTATGAGCCAAGGACCATTTTATGAACCCCTCTCTTCAGTTTCCACAACCTACAACTTTATTCCTGTCTCTCAGATACCTTACCAGAGGATTTCACCTTCTTTTTACCAAGTTGTTTTTTTATCCTTAGCTCCTCTTCTCAGATAACCAGAAGCTGGTGAAATCGTATCAGGTAAACTTGAGGTCTCCGGCACAGCATTGTGAAAAGAGACAATATGCTTCATACTAGGTGCGAAGGGAGAAACAAGTGGTCGTTGCAGGAGTTCTGATGGCTTATTAAATGAAACATAACTCTTTATCGCCGAGTCCACATGCTCGAAAAGACCGACGTCCTTCCAAACTACTTCATCTGCCACATCCATCAGGTATTTGCCGTTCTCTTCAACAAGTGGAGGGATTCTAGTAGTCATACCTTACCACTTGGACTCCACCATTGTCAGCTCCTCAGTAAAATAAATGGAGTAGGACAAAGCACCAGTGCAATCTGAAAACCAAGGGAAAAGGTATTTAATGAATAATATCCATCAAATGTGCATTAAATCAAGTATTTAATAAGTAAAACATGGGAATCCACAACCAGTTTCCAAAAGAGGAAATTGTTACTCTAGGAAACTGTTTCAATGCACTAGGACTCTGACTAGAAGGAGATTCTAGGGATAAACCTAAGAAGGGTTAAGTTACCTTTCTTTACACATAACCAAGGTAAAAAACACCTATAAAAAAGCCTACAAAGTTGTTACCAATAACCAGAATAGCTCCATCAAGGCCGCTTTACTCTGTAGCAAAGACCACCATTCCCAAGGACATTCAAACCTGATACGAAAAACATCATTCCACCATGTGAGCCCAGGCTTAAAGAACGTTTAAACCTGATACGAAAGTCGCCATTCCACCATGAACGCACAGGCCTGTAACAACATAGAGTTCAAAAATTCTCGCCCATACCCTCCCAACAAAAAACCCTGTCCACTGGTTGGTTAGCATACCTCATGTAGGATATAACCTAACAATAACCATTTTACATAGTGCACTTACTACAACTAGATTACATATTTTCACTTAAGGTTTGTTCATAATTTCTTCTTAAGTTACAATATGTTAAATGCACAAATAAGTCCAACACAACCAAGTTAACCCAACAATAGGGACACATCCAATTGCAACCTTAATATCCCAAAAATAAGTATACTTACACAATATTTCAATACTTAGCCAACGCAAAGCAAATGAAGGAACATAACATTCTTACAAGTAAAAAAACTACAATACACAAGTATAGGTAGCACTCAAAGTAGATGCCTCAAATTTACTTATATGAAGAATGTTACAATGTACAATAGTGTTGAGAACACACTTATACTGAGAGGAGGGGGAGGGTGAATCAATATGCAATATTTTTTAAGTTTTTCAAACATTAATCAACCATAAGAAAATCATCACATATGAGATCTATTAACTGTAGAACATGGAACACAAGATTTGCATGGAAACCCTTTCGTGATAAAACTACAAAACTTCTCTTTATAATTATTTTTAGGAACCAACTTGTTGTTACAAATATTTGTAGGAACCAACCTACTGGAGACACCAATCCCCACTGGTACAAATCTAGGTAGGAACCAACCTACTCTTACAGATATTTGGAGACACCAATCTACTGGAGACACCAATCCCCACTGCTAAGCACCAACTTAGAAAGAGACACCAATCTCTTTATTTTAGTGGCACCAACCTACTCTTGCATATCTTCATAGACACCAATCTATTGGAGACACCAATCCCCACGAATAAGCTCCAACTTAGCAAGAGACATCAATCGTTTTGTGTGAGTTGCACTAACCTTCATCGATTCTGCTTGCTAATTCTTCCTTCACCATGTTTTCTCATTGTTTCTGCCTTCATCAGGTTTGCTCGTTGCTTATGCCTTCACCAGGTCTACTCACTGCTTTTGTCTTCACCAGGTCTTCTCACTAATTTTCCCTTTACCAGGTCTAACCAAAAATTGAATTTCCAAATGCTAACTTTCCCAAAGATTGATGTTTTGGGCCTCTTCCCAAGAATGAACTTGTATAGCATGTCGCGTATCCAATTTTGCAAATCTATTTCTGAAATTTTTACCTAAGGTACTTCTGTATGTCTCCTCTGTTCTCTGAAATTTTCATAGTCTCAAGAGTCCCAGAAAATAATTTATAGTGAAAATTACAAATTGGCCTGAGGTACTTCTGTATGTCTCCTCTGTTCTATAAAATTTTTACAGTCTGAAGAATTCCAAAAAATAAGTTATAGTGAAAATGCTAAAGTGACATGTTTGAAACCGATTTTAGGAGAATTCAAGAACCCTAAATCCCAAAGGGAATATCTTTGAAAGTATAGTGAACCAACATCTGAAACTTTTCCCACATGTACCTGTAGATATATCCTCCATCCCTTCAAAATTTCAAGGTTTGAAATGTCCCAAAAAAATAAGTTATAGCAAAAGTGCCAAGCTTACATGTTTGAAAATAATTTCAAGAACATTCAAGGACCATAACTTCCACAAGGCATATCTCTGCAAGTATAATGAACCAACCTATGAAATGTTTACCACATGTACACCAAGATCTCTCCTCCATCTCTTCAAAATTTAAAGATCTGAAACATCCCAAAAAATAAGTTATAGCGAAAGTGCCAAGCTAACCTATTTGAAATTGATTTTAAGAGCATCCAGGGACCCTAAATCCATAGGGAATATCTATGAAATTATAGTGAACCAACATCTGAAATTTTTTCCACATGTACCCAAAGATATCTCCTCTGTCTCTCAAAATTTCAAGGTTTGAAATGTTTGAGAACATAAATTATCGCGAAAAATGTCAAGCTGGCCTGAAATTGATTTCACAACTCTTCCCTTTTGGAATGATATTCAATCGTTGCTCATCCACTTCTTCAAATGTTACTACATCTTTCACAAACACACTTTCTCTCAATACTTTCTCTTTGTATAGTTTTTAATAACCCTTCATGTACATATATGTCTCTTAATTAAATAATTAATTCTCCTTTTTTGTTTTATTTATCCAAATACCTTGGGAAAATACCCAAACCCATGGATTTGTAACCCCCATTTCACTTTTTACTTTTTTACGTGCACCCCTTTTTTATTATACTTGTAAACCTATATATATGAATCAATCTTGGAAATTTTGTGTATTTGTAAATCTGTAATATGACATTAATGACAACATTAATCCTTTGACATCAATGACAACAATTCCAACAATCTCCCCCTTTATCATTGATGGAAATCCTGCAATGAAACACATAGTCCACCAGGCATAGAAAAAATTATCCCCCTATCTACAACTCTCCCCATGTCTGCAACTCTCCTCCTTTGACATCAATGGAAAATGAATGTCCCCCCTGAGCTTATGATTCTCCTTAAGAACTAAGTGACGAGACATATATTAATCCCAATTACAAGTCCGTTAATTTGTTATGACTGCAAAACATGTTCAAACACTGTAAAGAAACACTCCGGAAGAACTCTAAACATTGTCACCAACAACGCAAGATAATCCATCTATGTCAATCCAAACAAACTTTGTATCCAACATAAGTAGTAGTACATCTTCAACAATAGTCAAACATGGTTCGGTTGATCTCAACAAATAGTCGATTCAACAAGAAATAGTCAAGTCAACAAGAAGACATCAGTTGGGTCAACAACTGCAAGTATTCCTCCCTTTGAGGGATCAATAAGTAGCAGCAATAGTTCCTCATTGAAAATTCCAGTCGATGGAAAACCCAGTCAAAAATTAGTTGATGAATACTCATTCAAAACTTCAGTCGACTGTCATGTTGAGTTGATCCTTGTTCGACCACTTCCAAGGAAATCATCAGTAAATAAGAGGAGCATTGCATGACTGTATGCCAATGATACACAACGATGAATTCCTCAAACATCTGGTCAAATGATTCCACGACCATCCATTAATCCAACCACATTCTATCATATTAGTTTGCAGTGGTCCACAATTATGTTTTTCACGTCTCTTATGAAAAGATGTGAAAGCATGATTACCATTCCTCTGATTTTCATTGTGAGGATGATGATAGGGAACATATTTTTGTGTTGGATGATTAGAGGAATTAAGCTTAGGGTCAGGTTCACTTACAAGAATAGAAAAACCCGACATATCAACGACATGCTAAAATTTTGGCATGTGAGGAACATGCAACTCATCAATCTATTCAACATAATCAACAATAGGTTGCTCTTCTGCAAACTAGTATGAACTCCACCAGCAACAAATAAAAATTCCCTGGTTGTAGCAAGGCCAGGTGTAGGTAGGGAGGCAACAACATCATCATATCCAAGACTTGTCTTAATGAATGGAGACCTTTGAAAATTGATAATATTATCTAAGGTTTTAGTACTCTTTTAAATCTTCATGATTCTATTTAACTTAATAGTTTTTTTCTCTAGTTCCTTTCTTAAGGAAACAATTTCAGATTCTAGATCTTCGCAGTTTTCTTCAACCAAATTCTCACCACCTATTCTGTCATTTTTGCCTCTTCTAGTTGAATCTTTAAGATGGTAATAGTATTCTCTGTTTCTTCAAGGCTTTATGACATTTTATCTTTTAAATCACAATCTTCTTCTTCATATTTCTGCAGTTGCTCATTTTGTTTCAAATTCTTTTTCCTAAGCGTCTTTATTTCTCTTAAGGCACACGTGAGTTCTTATTCAACATTCACTTCCCTATCTGTTTCAACATTTTCTTCTTATTCTAAAACGATCATTTCTTTCCCTTTGTCTTCATTAATATTTGTTTTGATTGACATAAAGAAATTTTCTTCTCTATCACTATCAAAACTGCTTTCACTACGTTCTTCAGACAAGTCACTAACCCCTTTTGAGCATAGACTCTTCTTTTGCTTATAAGAGTTCTTCTTCTTTTCATGATTGTCATGTTTGTGGTTCTTTTTGTGTTGATGATGTTTTCTCCCTTTCTTTATGTTATGGTCTTCTTCAACATCACTACTTCCATCCTTTGCGGATGGACACTTATCAACAAAATGTCCTACTTTTACACAATTAAAGCATTTAAAGGGAAGCTTACCTTTAAATTTTCTAGATCCTTTCTTAAGTTTCCTCACAAAATGGGATTCCATTGCATCTGAGTCATTGTTGGAGCTATCGCCTAATTTGTGCTCTTTGTTATTTGTCTTCATTGAAGCTTTGAAGGTTGTTTCTTTATTTGATGGATTTTCTTTCTCTATCCTCATTTCATACGCTGTGAGGATCCCATGATTCTCCCTTTCATAGAGACATGTATATACATTTTATGTGGTAATACAAATATTGTGCAAAATATATTCTATGTGTAATTTTTCTTTAATTTATTCATGTTTAATCATCACTATCCCACGTTATTATCTTCTAACTACATCGTAGTATGAGGATTAGCTAATGTTGTCATATGAGCTTATCCTCAGGGCAGGTCATGACATTGTGAGCTACAACAAAATGGTCCATCCCATACATATATGTATATTTCCAAGCAAAAACATCAACATACTCATAAAGGAAGTTTGTAAAGAAATTGGCCTCATCATTGGAAAGGGAGTCATCGAGTTTCCCACATTTTCATTAATGGGATCATCTACAACCATGGCATTTCCTTAATTGAAGGAGGGGGGAGCATGTAGTATATTTTCATCATGATGCACATTGTGCACATTGCCCATATTGTCAAAGAGGGGAGTCTCAACCTTATCCATGGGCTCAAACTAGCAATCCTATGTCTCCTAGGGTGACACAAGTTACATGTCATGCATATAAAGGGACTCCATAATGACGTTGTCATTAGCAAGGTCATTAGAGAGGGGGCATAAACCTCTATACAAGCTAGGATTGGGATGAAACCGACTTTGATTAGATGTAAAACATGTAGGGAGGATGGGATGTTCAACAAAAAGGTCATGAACTATGGAATATATCCTCACCTCTCTGGATCTAAACAAATCAAGGGGGGGGCAAGACTAGGAAAAATGGTGAGGGTCATTATGGAAAAAACAATTATTTCCTTATCATGAAAGTAAATTTCTCCCTAGAAGGTGTAAGGAATGATGAGCAGGGTGTCAATACATGGGAGATCGAGGAGGAGGTTGTACTTGAGGCCTTGGTCAAGCACAACACCATAGAAAGAAACTATCTTGGGTTAGAAGGTAACATCAATATAAAGGGATTCAAAGGGATTTTCTTTGAACTTATCAAACTTGTGACATACCAAGTGGGTTGGGGTCAAGTCACTTGTACCAAGAGCATGAGAACTGCAGAGTGGCATGATATTCAAGTTCGATCTAGGGTCAATAATGACCTTCTTCACCATAGCCAACCTTATTCGACCCTAGATGTAGAAGGAATAGGAAAGGCCTCAATGATGGTCCTCCAAGCTAGGAAGGTAGTTGGGACCCAACAT
>SNQJ01S0127576.1:37549-47918 GCA_010110895.2 Picea sitchensis
TCTGTTTGATTTTGTTCAAAATTTCGTGAAAAATGGTTAGCCAAAACCGTTATCGGGTGTCTGTACTTTTAGAGGAAATCATCTAAATAAAAAGGATAATTTATCAAGTTTCAACCAAATAAAAAGATAATTTAACACAGCCTTGGATTCTTTCTGAATTTGTATTTCGACCATTATTTTGAAGGACACGCGACCAGATATTTCGGCCAATATTTTGACAGAGATGCAAACAGATGGCAGTGGATCTGATAATAAAAAGCAAAGTTAGAATTAGAATGTTTATGACCGTTTGAAAAAGAGGGCCAATATTTTGACGGAGATGCAAGGAGATGGCCGTGGAGCTGATAATAAAAGCAGACATTAGAATTAGAATGTTTATGACCGTTTGAAAAGAAGAGAATATAAAACATTTGAGACAGCTAACCTTGTAGTAGTTTCATTTCATCTTCTGAATTGGTTTCTTGGTCGGTCATTTTCCTCTTTTGTTTGGTTTGTTTCAGTTTAGTCTGTATTCGCATGGCCAAGCATGCTCGTTGTTTTTTATAGTCAATTTTATTTACCTTAGTTTTGGTTGTAGCTGGTTTTACTAATTGATCTTTTTCTTGTTTGTAATTGGTTTTCCTGGTTGATTTTTTTTCATCTTTTTTTAATTTGTGTTGGCATAATTTAGTGTACCGATTTTATTTTGTAGCAGAATATAGACAGAGGAGATTAAACCTATGTTCTCAGAGGAGGAACAATTGTTACAATAGAAATATGGTAATGAAGGGTGGAAACCATTGCTCAGTGAAATTGAAATTGTCTCATCAGAGATATCTCCTACAATGAACCAGGTCGCCACGAACCCCATCAATGCCATTTAAGGTCAGTAATCGTTACCCATTGACGCGGTTTATTTTTAATATTCTTCAATGCTTTCTCGAGGGATTTTTTGAATAGCAATGCATGTTGATTTTCATGGTTGGTATTGCTTTGAATGGATGTGAAAGTCATATCAATATTATGCATTTTATTTCAAGGTATGGATCAATAGCAAGCGTAGCATATTATTAAGTTGTGCACATAAATCTCTTTTGAGGCAAGCCTGGTTAGTTGTTGGCAAATGTTTGGGCTACCTAGAAGTTATCTGCATGGATGGTATAATTTTATTTTTTGGGTTTTAGACTAGATGGTTTATGGATATGTAATTTAGTAGTTGGGAAAATGTTTGAGGCTCAGGCTGTCTTTAAGTTATTGTATAATTTTAATTTTTAGGTTTTATATAAAGATGATTGATAGGTTATGTATATGAAATTTAGTAGTGGAGTATAATTTAACCATCTTATTAATCTTCTCTTTTGATCTTTTCATTCTTATTTAGATTATAGGTTGTAAACTTGGAGTCAAATTACATGCTTAGGTTTTGATCTTTCCATTCTTATTTAGATTATAGATTATAAACTTGGAGTCAAATTACATGCTTAGGTTTTGATTTACAAAAAACGTGTGAGTACTGCTACATATATCAAGAAAATTATAAACATCCAAGATGTCTAAAAAAAATAGAACAAAGCATTTGAGAAATCATTAAGAAATGATTACTCACTAAACAATCAGAACAGAGCATGAAAAGAATAGTTATAGTTAAGAATGAATCACCCATAAAAGTAATATTCATCAATTATGATATCTATTTATAATTGTCCAAAGTTAAGCTAACTATTTGTTGTTTATTGTTTTATAAGAAAATCTCAAAGAACCAATTAAAACAACATTACAACAATAAAATAATAGGCTATTCAAAAATATAAATAGAAAATATATCAGATGCTTTTATGTTATGATCTATATAGATAGCAAAGATAATTAATAGTAAACTAAAGCTGCTTTGATGTTATGATTTATTTAGACAACAAATATATTGTATAAGGTTCCAGTGTAACAAAGTTTCCATAAGAATCTATGGTTGGCCTTCTGTCTATATCAAAACCCTTCTATCAAAACTCTTCATGCCACTGAGCATATGAATACTTTGAATTAACACTTATAAACTTTGAATACTGGGTCATCATTTTTGACACATTTTTCCATCTATCTTTAAATACTTTTCTTTATTTTTTAATGCAATTCTGGTGTGAACTTTTTAGGTGTTTGACACATTTTTCATTTATTTTTAATCCTCTGCTTTTTATTTTGTAATGCAACACTAATTTTTTTAAATATTTTGATTGTTTTCTAATTAACAATTGTAAACTTTGAAGTACTCTTTAACTAAACTTTGAATGCTCTACTATATTATTTTAATCTATCTTTAAATATTCTGCCTTTTTTTTTTAAGGCAACATTGATTTTTGCTAGTATTTTGGTTATTTTCTAATGCACTAGCCAATATTTTGAAGTGTAATAGTTATTACCTTTTATAAAACATATTTTCTAAAATAAAATTCATTGAAAAGTAACCTAACTTGGATTAAAACATGGCCCAGCTTCTCTATAATCATAGTTAAAACACATTATTTTTATAAAATGTAAAGAAACATTTTCCTCTTACCATAGTTAAAACACACTATTTTTACAAAATGTAAGGAAACACTCTCCTCTTGCTAAAAAAGAGGGCAAAGTTCAAGATCAGAAAAACTATGCCAAATTCTATATGAGCTATTTTTTTAACTTTCAAGTAACTCTTAAGTGTGGTGATTGTGACAAAAGAGACTAATCTTACTTAATGTTATCATATCAATTATTTACCAAACATACAAAGTAGGTTTAATGTCATGATATCAATTATTGACCAACCATACAAACTAGGCCTTAATATCATCAGTTTTATCAACATTCATATTTAGTGTGAATATATATTATCAACATTCATATTTAGTGTGAATATATATTCAAATAGTTGGTAAAAAACTATGCTTGGATCATAGAATTGGTAAAAAACAAACCTAACACTTCTAAAAACACAATGTGTAACTTGAGTTNGGCAAAGTTCAAGATCAGAAAAACTATGCCAAATTCTATATGAGCTATTTTTTTAACTTTCAAGTAACTCTTAAGTGTGGTGATTGTGACAAAAGAGACTAATCTTACTTAATGTTATCATATCAATTATTTACCAAACATACAAAGTAGGTTTAATGTCATGATATCAATTATTGACCAACCATACAAACTAGGCCTTAATATCATCAGTTTTATCAACATTCATATTTAGTGTGAATATATATTATCAACATTCATATTTAGTGTGAATATATATTCAAATAGTTGGTAAAAAACTATGCTTGGATCATAGAATTGGTAAAAAACAAACCTAACACTTCTAAAAACACAATGTGTAACTTGAGTTGACCAGCCTGTAAATATCAGGAATGTCATGTAGATATGGTTTTTATAACTTGATTCTATTATGTTAATTACATGGTAAAGAGGGAAATGAACATTAGGTTAATTTACAGGGTAGAGAGGGAAATGCACGTGAGATGGAAGATTACGTAGACAGAAATTCCTTTGTCACCTTCTCTTCTAGGTAGCATCTACACTCTGTCATCTTGCATTGTAGTAATTTAAATGATAACAGATAATGTAAACATTGCATAATAATTTAAATGATAATATTGTATTTGGCATTTAGATACTAAAAAATAAAATTGAAATTGAAAATGTGATTACTTATATGTATAAGAATTTTTTTTTACAAATTATTTGAAACATAGTTCAAATTATTTTAAGTTTAAAATGGAGAAGAGTTGAATTTTTTTTTACAAATTATTTGAAACATAGTTCAAATTATTTTAAGTTTAAAATCGAGAAGAGTTGATTTATATGTATAAGAAATTTTTTTTACAAATTATTTGAAACATAGTTCAAATTATTTTAAGTTTAAAATGGAGAAGAGTTGATTTATATTTAGAATTTATTTTTGTTTACTGTAATTTTGCATTTAGATATTTAAAAAACAACAAGATTGAAATTGAAAATGTAATTACTTATATGCATTAGAAATTTTTACAAATTTATAAGTATATTTGTAATAAAGTTCAAATTATTTTAAATGTAAAATGGAGGAGAGTTTATTTATATTTAAAATCTATTTATGTTTAGAGTAGTTTTTTTTTTGTGTGTGCATCTCATTTGCATTCTACTTTAGTGTATGATGTAGGTCTCAGGCATCTACCATAACTTCTGATCATAACATAGAGTGGATGTATAAAGTGCTCCAATAAAAATGCAGTTATAAGGATACCTCGAAACCTAATTTATCATGATTCACAACAAAAAATAAAAACATTTTAATTATTATCACCAATTTTCCTTGTATTTATTAAATTAATATTCTGAATAAAATTTGTTAAATTACAACTCACATAAATTTTATACACATCCAAATTTCAATATCAGTTATTAATATAAAGATATTACTTCAATGTAATCAATAGATCCCAACTCCATTAACTATTTATACATAAAAATGTTTTTATCAAAAAAAATTGAGATATTTACATATTACTAAACAGTCAAATCAATATATGAAAATAACCATTATACAACAAACAAGAAATCTTAATCTTATATGAAAATACCCATTATACAGTAAACAAGAAATCTTAATCTTATATCTTAATCTTATATTTCCATTAGGCGTTTTGTTAAGTTGGGAATTTAAATCAAATTATTATTAAATTATTATAATAAAGTCATCTTAACTAAAGTGATCTCAACTTTAATAAAGTGATCTTAACTAAATTCGAAGAAGTCGAGTGACTTCAATGTTTGAAAAACCCTTTCCGACATTACTTTCCGATTTTATCTTCTCCTTCGCTAAGATTTTCTATTCTTAGTTTTACCCTCGGGGTCTACTTTGTTTTGATCGACTTCATCTTTCCCTGTAAGGAAAAGATGCTGGATAAATTGGGAACCTGCTTTTCTGGGGAAACTACCACAAGAGTTGTTGATAATTTTGATTCCAGGTTTTTCAGTGCCGAATTCTCCGCCGGGAAAATCTCATATATCTAAGGTTCCATCACCTGCAAGCTGCCACTCATGCTAATCCTGGTCTTCCATTTTGATTTCTAGAATTGAATGATTATATTACGCACTTAAAATTCAATCAGGAGTGAAATGTCGAGAATTGTGAAAATCCAAATTCTTAGTGGTGTGTGAAAATGAAATAAAAATAGTGAGGAAATTTTAAATATGGATTCATACCTTATGTGATCCATTGGATTGAATTCAAAATATTAGGAAATAGTTATTGTGGATATTTAGGAATGGATGGTAATATTCATTAAAAAAAAAATGGATGATCACTTTATTACCCAATAACCATGAATCCTATAACCATCAATGTTAAAGATCAACCTTTATAACCTCTAGTAAGAGATGACCTCACCAAGTAGAGATAGAAATAGAGATGGCCTCACCAAGTAGAGCTCCTACACCTTTTTGACCACTTTCTTAATGGGGTGGGCATCTGCTAGGTGAATGAAGGTTGGTAAGCAATAGGTTTTGCATTTTATTCCATCCTTGCATAAGACAAGGGCATCTCTAATCCCCTCCAAACAAGGTATATTCTCACCAAACTCACTACAAAGTTTAGTAAATCAGAATACTTATAATGTGTAATATATTTTTTAATATTTGTATTTTAAAATTTTTCATTTATATAATCATTAACCCTTATTACTTATAACTTTTGAATTTTAATCTTGAATTCTTATTCACTAATTTTTATAATCTATGAATTTTAGTTTATATAATTTTTAGTCATTAGTTTTTGTAATTCTTAATCCTTATATCTTGATCTCTATAACCTTTAACCCTGAACCACTTTAACTCCAAACCTATAATGCCCATAGTTCTCATAACCATCTAATCACTTACCTTTACAACCTTTGTTAACCTTACCCATAACCCTTGTAATCCCTTGATTCTAACATATATAATCCTTATAACCCAAGATCCTTATAGAAACTATATTTTATAACCCTAACTTCTAATCCATTTAATTCCATAATATAGCTATGCAGCCCTTAAACCTCTAATCCCTAACTTTAGTAATCATTACCCTGCATTGGAACCCCTAATCTAAACCCTAGGACTTCTATAAACTCTAACCCTCAAATTCCCTATCACCGCCATTCCTTAATGACTATAACCCTTAACTTATGATCCTTATAACCTTTAAATTGTGTTTTATATAATCCTTATATCCCCTAAATCATGTGACACCTATCCATTATAAACATGATAACAACTAACATTTATAACTCACATGTCATTTAACCATAATAACCCATGTAAACCATATCCCTTTTATCCCTTACCTCCTAATTCTAACCCATTAAATGCAAATACAACCCCAACTCTAACCCTTACAAACTACATATCACTTAACCTTTATAATCAACCAATGTAACTTTTATTATACACTTCCTCTAATATGTTACCTTTAACAGTTAACCTTAACATATAACCCTTAACCATCAACACTTAACTATCAACACATATAACCATTATAACCCCTAACTCCAATAATCCCTATAAAAAAAAAAAAACTTTACCATCAATACATGTAACCCCCCAATACTATAGCCTTTAAAATATGAACCATATTACCCTAATCCTTTTAGGTTTAACAAATTTATAAACCCATATAACCCCAATCACTAACCCAACCCCAATAATTGTTAACCATTTTAAACACTTCCACCCTAACCCCTAATCCCTGATCCCTTTAAACCATAACCTCTATAACCCATAAACCTTATTGCATGTAACCCACATTAGAGTTAATATAACCCCAGACACTTATAACTTCTAATTAATAACCTTTATCAATTGTGAACAACTAATATAAACATAATCATTATAATCATTATTCCCTGATCCATTTGATGCATTTCCCTAATCNAAAAATGGCGCGGCGTATATCAACCACTTTTTACATAAATGTGGTTGTTGCTAGTTGTAAGGTTAATATGAAAAGAAAATTAAACGTAAATCTATACGTTGTATTACTATATTCTTCTAAAAAATTCTAAGCGCTCGAGTGTTAAAATTTATAACTTGAAAACCATTCTTTCTCATTAAAATATTTTGATTAAAACAATATCTTCTCTTTAATGGTTCAATTAATGAAAGCAAGTTTTGAATTTGAATAAAAAAAAAAAAAGCATTATCCCAACATCTTCGTCCCTTTCACGGACAAATTAACCGTCATCTCTGAACACTGAAATGAAGATTGTTAAAATTATCGGCCTCTTGTTCTGGATTACCATGGTGTTATAAATTTGCTGATGTGGCATTGTTTCCAATTGTACTGTTGCAAATGGTTTTTTTGGGGAAATGTAGGGTGGGTTCAGAGAGATTTTTCTTAAGAAAATTTGGCAAATAGTTTAAATGTTTTATTTATTTTTTATTTTTTTAGATTTTTTCAGTTTAATTTTGTTTAAAATTTGGTGAAGAATGGTTAGCCAAAACCCTTATCGGGTGTCAGCACTTTTGGGTGTCGGCACTTTTAAAGGAAATCATCTAAATAAAAAGGATAATTTATCAAGTTTCAACCAAATAAAAAGATAATTTAACACAGCCTTGGATTCTTTCTAAATTTGTATTTCGACCATTATTTTGAAGGACAGGCGACCAGATATTTCGGCCAATATTTTGACAGAGATGCAAACAGATAGCAGTGGATTTGATAATAAAAAGCAAAGTTAGAATTAGAGTGTTTATGACCGTTTGAAAAGGAGGGCCAATATTTTGACAGAGATGCAAGGAGATGGCCGTGGAGCTGATAAAAAAAGCAGACATTAGAATTAGAATGTTTATGACCGTTTGAAAGGAAGAGAATATAAAACATTTGAGACAGCTAACCTTGTAGTAGTTTCATTTCATCTTCTGAATTGGTTTCTTGGTCGGTCCTTTTCCTCTTTTGTTTGGTTTGTTTCAGTTTAGTCTGTATTCGCATGGCCAAGCATGCTCGTTGGTTTTTATAGTCAATTTTCTTTACCTTAGTTTTGGTTGTAGCTGGTTTTACTAATTGATCTTTTTCTTGTTTGTAAGTGGTTTTCCTGGTTGATTTTTTTTCATCTTTTTTTATTTGTGTTGGCATAATTTAGTGTACTGATTTTATTTTGTAGCAGAATATAGACAGAGGAGATTAAACCTATGTTCTCAGAGGAGGAGCAATTGTTACAATAGGAATATGGTAATGAAGGGTGGAAACCATTGCTCAGTGAAATTGAAATTGTCTCATCAGAGATATCTCCTACAATGAACCAGGTCGCCATGAAAACCATCAATGCCATTTAAGGTCAGTAATCGCTACCCATTGACGCAGTTTATTTTTAATATTCTTCAATGCTCTCTCGAGGGATTTTTTTGAATAGCAATGCATGTTGATTTTCATGGTTGGTATTGATTTGAATGGATGTGAAAGTCATATCAATATTATGCATTTTATTTCAAGGTATGGATCAGTAGCAAGCGTAGCATTTTATTAAGTTGTGCACATAAATCTCTTTTGAGGCAAGCCTGGTTAGTTGTTGGCAAATGTTTGGGCTACCTAGAAGTTATCTGTATGGCTGGTATAATTTTATTTTTTTGGGTTTTAGACTAGATGGTTTATGGATATGTAATTCAATAGTTGGGAAAATGTTTGAGGCTCAGGTTGTTTATAAGTTATTGTATAATTTTAATTTTTAGGTTTTATATAAAGATGAAAGACGATTGATAGGTTATGCATATGAAATTTGTGGAGTATAATTTAACCATCTTATTAACCTTCTCTTTTGATCTTTTCATTCTTATTTAGATTATAAGTTGTAAACTTGGAGTCAAATTACATGCTTAGGTTTTGATCTTTCCATTCTTATTTAGATTATAGATTATAAACTTGGAGTCAAATTACATGCTTAGGTTTTGATTTACAAAAAACTTGTGAGTACTGCTACATATATCAAGAAAAATATAATCATCCAAAATATCTAAAAAAAAATAGAACAGAGCATTTGAGAAATCATTAAGAAATGATTACTCACTAAACAATCACAACAGAGCATGAAAGGAATAGTTATAGTTAAGAATGAATCAGCCATAAAAGTAATATTCATCAATTATGATATCTATTTATAATTGTCCAAAGTTAAGCTAACTATTTGTTGTTTATTGTTTTATAAGAAGATCTCAAAAAACCAATTAAAACAACATTACAACAATAAAATAATAGGCTATTCAAAAATATAAATAGAAAATATATCAGATGCTTTTATGTTATGATCTATATCGATAGCAAAGATAATTAATAGTAGACTAAAGCTGCTTTGATGTTATGATTTATTTAGACAACAAATATACTGTATAAGGTTCCAGTGTAACAAAGTTTCCATAAGAATCTATGATTGACCTTCTATCTATATCAAAACCCTTCTATCAAAACTCTTCATGCCACTGAGCATATGATGGCTTTGAATTAACACCTATAAACTTTGAATACTGGGTTATCAGTTTTGACACATTTTTCCATTATCTTTAAATATTTTCTTTTATTTGTTAATGCAATTTCACATTTTTTCATTTATTTTTAATCCTCTGCTTTTTATTTTGTAATGCAACACTAATTTTTTTAAATATTTTGATTGTTTCTAATGAACAATTGTAAACTTTGAAGTACTCTTTAAGTAAACTTTGAATGCTCTACTACATTATTTTAATCTATCTTTAAATATTCTGCCTTTTTTTTTTAAGGCAACATTGATTTTTGCTATTATTTTGGTTATTTTCTAATGCACTAGCCAATATTTTGAAGTGTAATAGTTATTACCTTTTATAAAACACATTTTCTAAAATAAAATTCATTGAAAAGTAACCTAACTTGGATTAAAACATGATCCAACCTCTCTATAATCATAGTTAAAACACACTATTTTTATAAAATGTAAAGAAACATTCTCCTCTTACCATAGTTAAAACACACGATTTTTACAAAATGTAAGGAAACACTCTCCTTTTGCTAAAAAAGAAGGCAAAGTTCAAGATCAGAAAAACTATGCCAAATTCTATATGAGCTATTTTTTTAACTTTCAAGTAACTCTTAAGTGTGGTGATTGTGACAAAAGAGACTAATCTTACTTAATGTTATCATATCAATTATTTACCAAACATACAAAGTAGGTTTAATGTCATGATATCAATTATTGACCAACCATACAAACTAGGCCTTAATATCATCAGTTTTATCAACATTCATATTTAGTGTGAATATATATTATCAACATTCATATTTAGTGTGAATATATATTCAAATAGTTGGTAAAAAACTATGCTTGGATCATAGAATTGGTAAAAAACAAACCTAACACTTCTAAAAACACAATGTGTAACTTGAGTT
>SNQJ01S0127578.1:0-26205 GCA_010110895.2 Picea sitchensis
CTCTCTAGAATAAGCCAAAATTCAATAAGGTATGTCATTTTTGCTATAACTCATTTTCTGAGAGGATTCAAGTAATGAAACTTGGAGGAATTGCATAAAATACATTGAAGAACATTGTGTACTATTTTCATATCTTTATTCATTACAAGTACATAGTTATGATTATTGCAAGTTAGAGTTGTTGACTAATCCAAAATTAGTCATGTGAGACTAAAGTAAAGTTTGACGAAAATGCTAGTCTCTTATTGTTAAATTTAAGGAAGGTTTGTAGGTATGTGATCATATACACCAGGTCTATTACAGAGCTACAAATCATATTTGGATTATGAAATTGATGAGGGTTTTTGGTTGAGGTGCATGTTGAGTACATGGTTGAGACAAGTAGTTAATGAGTTGGCACATACAGGAAGTGTATAGTTGATGATGTTGGTACATCTTGTTGATTCATATTTTATGTCTATTTGATGCATGATTGGTACATATTTGGTGCATGTTTGATGCACTCATTTATGGTACAGGTTGAGGTACAGGTTGGTGCATGGTTGATGCACTTGTTTATAGTAGAGGTTGATTACAGGTTGTTTGGTACAGGTTGTTACATGTTGGTTGGATGCAAGTCAGTGGTAGAGGTTGTTGCAGTGGTATATCTCACAGTGATAGTGTGACAATGGTTCCATAATTCTACTTATACATCAGGGAGGTTGGACGGGGCAAGGACATGTGGTTGTATCCACCTTTTGGTTGTAGGCGGAGAACATAGAGGGTTGTAGCCTCCTTCTGGTTGTAGCCAGAGAATTGGGGAGTTGGAGCTTCCCTCAGGTTGTAGCCTGAGAAACTAGGTGTTATAACTCATTTTCTTCGAAAGAGGATCCAAGTAATGAAAACTTGAGGAATTGCATAAAATACATTGAAGAACATTGTGCAATTATTTTCATATCTTTATTTGAATAAGGCACAGTTATGATTATCAGGGTTAGAGTTGTTGACTAATCCAAAATTAGTCATGTGAGACTAAAGTAAAGTTGACGAAAATGTTAGTCTCTTTATTGTTAAATTTAAGGAAGGTTGTAGGTATGTGATCATATACACCAGTCTATTATGAGCTACAAATCATATTGGATTATGAAATTGATGAGAGGGTTTTGCTGAGGTGCAGGGCGTTGAGTACATGGTTGAGATAAGTATTAATGAGTTGGCACATACAGAAGTAAACATAGTTGATGATGTTGGTACATCTTGTTGATTCATATTTTATGTCTATTTGATGCATGACTGGTATATATTTGGTGCATGTTTGATGTAACTCATTTATGGTACAGTTGAGGTACAAGTTGGTGCATGGTTGATGAATTTGTTTATAGTACAGGTTGACTACAGGTTGTTTGGTACATATTTGGTGCATTTTTTGATGCACTTGTTTATGGTTCATATTTATTGGTATACGTTTACTTTGGTATATCTCATAGTGACAGGTGGACAATGGTTCCATAATTCTACTCTATACATCGTGAGGTTGGACGGGGCAAGTACATGTGGTTGCATCCACCTTTTGGTTGTACAGGAGAACATAGAGGGTTGTAGCCTCCTTCCTCAAGGTAGCCAGAGAATTGGGAGTTGAGCCTCGAAGTTGTAGGCCCCGAGAAACTAGGTCATTGAGCGTCTCTTCCAGCTTTGCAGCTAGAAAACAAAGCGAAGTTAGAAAGCCTGGGAATGAATTTAATTTTTAAACACATATAAGAAAAATAATTCTCTATTTTTCTAGCTTTGGCTCTAATGAAAACATCTAAGTAGTATGTATGTGTATGATTTCATTTGTTCATTTCTTTTAGTCCAGAACATTGATGATAATTCTACATTGATATAACACTTGTATTTTATGGATTCTATTGCTCTATTATTTATTTATCTACTTCAGTAATCCAACATATTTTTCACCATCAATTTGTTTTTGAAATCACTAGTTAATAATTAGTTGATAAGAAATGAATTTATTTTTTATCCTTTTTTTCCCTTTTCCTCTCAATTAAATAATATTTATCTATTCTATTCTAAATATTGAAGAGAGTTTCCTCTAGGGAATATTAGGAAAATTATATAGTGATCAAGGAAAATTTGAGGACGATTCCTTTCCATAAACAAGAAAATAGGGTGATTAAGTAGAGTATTTTTTTGAGGGAATCGGCAACTGCGGTTCTCAGACTTCCACGGATACTGTGGTCGAGCAATCGATGCTACCACTTTATAACCCTGTGTGCTCCATGGTACCAAGAATGGAGCACAAGCAAATCAGGGTGATAATCGAAGTTGAGACCTCCTTTACACATTTCCTTCCTGCACTACACAAAGACTTCCTAATCGATCTACACCCCTGGTAAGGTGTAGAGTATTATGTTAATTCCTCTTATTTTCAACAATTGTTTTCTTCAAAATGTGGATTAGATTTTTTTTGTGGATTCAATTACTCCATTTACTTGTGGATAGTAGGTGGCTAAATATCATAAAATCATACCTTTGTCTAACGCAAATTAAAAAAACCTAGAGAGGAAAAAGTAAGAAGCATTATCGAATATAATAACTGAAGGGACACCAAATATGGTAATCAAATGTTGTTCTAATAATTATATTACAACTAATTCATTTACTTGAGTCAAATGTACTATTTTTTCCCATGTTGTGAAGTAATCAATGGTATTTAAGATGTATTTGTGTCACTTATAGGAATGAGGATTTATCTCCCCATTAATATATATTCCTCACAATTCAAATGGTCTATAATTTGAAACTAGATGCAATGGTATAGATGATTTATTTTATTTTATGGTACTCATTTCACAAATTTACATCTATGAACATGAGAGTGAGCATCCTAAAATAGGGTGGGCTAGTTCTATCAGAAAAAATACCCCTAATCTGAGTCTAAATAATTAGGCATAGCATCGAAGACCTGAAGACGTAACCTTCTATTCTACCCAATTCCAAAAATACCTTATGATAATTAAGGGAAGATAAATAAAATATAAACATGTACCTTAATTCCTTACAACTGATGTTGATCCCTTCCAATTGTTTTCCGCTCCAAGAATATAGACCACCTCCCAAGGGTGGCATGAAACAATGCTATAGAACAAACTATGACAACATATGCATAACTATAAAGATCATCTAAAGGGTTAGATATTCATGAAAGTATCCATAAATGTAAACATCAAGACATAAAGATCCGGGACAAGAATTTTTCTTTATTAATAACAAAATTGGTAGTTACAACCTGAATTTTGTTGGCGTCGCTCCAAGAACCTCGCTTGGGTTCCTCTTCTTTGTCTCCAAGTAAAATATTCCCAATATGATATCCTATAAACCAACATGGAAATATATAGGAAAGGGATGGATTGTCTGAGGATGGATGATGGAAGGCATGTTGAAGATGAACTTGAAAGAAAAAATGCAAAAAGGCTTGGAATACAAAAGAAAAATTTTGGCAGAGTTCACTTACTTCTTCTTTCATATATCCAAATGACCCTCCTAGGGCCCTTTTATATGAATAAATTATGGTTATTTGGTTTTTAGAAGGGATACATGAGGTAAAAATGGTTGTACAAACCAACATAGCCCGTAAACTTCACTCTGAAAGCCGAGAATTTATATTTTTGCAATTTTTTAGAGTACACGCAGGATTTCAGGTATTCATGTAGCATATGTAAATGGCTTGTTATGCATGCAATCTGAATGTAGGCGCCTTCATATGCATCAAGATGTATACCATGCAAATTTTTTGAGAAGAACTCCAAAAACAAGGGGTGGCAGATGTATGAATGAGTAGGACAACATCATAAATGCATATTAGTGGCATTTTGAGTTATAAATAAAATTCCCTAGTGTGTGAGGTCAAAAGAGAAACCGATGGACAAAATACATTACAAACATCTTTATTAAAGGGAAAGCATTGGACCTGAATTAAACCCAATCGAAAGTATCCATGAGCTACATCCGCAATAATATAATACACCATCGAGGTGACATACTCCATGTCGGAAAAAACTAAGCATGGTCTCCAAAGAAAGTACACTAAAGATCCATGCCATATACAATACTCATGGCTACATGACCAATATTTATGCCAATATAAAATGTAGCCACTAATAATACATAGTGGATCTACATCCCAAAATCATTTGAAGATATACAGGTACAATATGATATGCATATTCAATAAGAATTGGTTCTTGTTGTTGGAGATGAGAACTTCATAGCTTTAGCAACAACTTCAATATCTTAAAAACTTGGGTATGAGTATAATAGGAGCGTAAGACTCACTACTTTGAGGTCTTCGACAAGTCGCCGTGGGAAAGATCGGAGTATCTTTGGATCATCATGCACATAATCTCATTGATTTTGAATAGAACATGACATGATGTCCTGGATGGTCGACTCATGAAGGTCAAGAGATTTATCGCTAATGGTCGACTCAAGTTTAGTAAGACTTCCCTTTGACAAAAGCATGATATATGAAAATACTCATGCAACATGTTATTTACATAAGTTTGTGGCACAAGAGGCACCACAAACTCTCCTTCGTTTGGTTATTCTTCCAAACTGAGGAGGACACAACTTTATGTATCGAGAACAACTTCCTAAGGCCGACTAGATCCCAATTCTTGTAGAACAAGCTGAAGGATGTGCTTTGGTCCAAAGGGTGACTAGATTGTTGCCAATAAAAGATAATGCTCGCCCCCTTTTGAATATTTCATTTTTGTCTTTTCTATGCATTTAACGAGCTTGAAAAAGAATAAAAGAATGTTGCATTACAAAGGAGGAAATAGTGTCAAGTGGAAAGGACACTTTAGTTCCAAATGCATGGAACATAAGCTGATGCTCAATGTAAGGATACATGCGTGATAAGGACACTCTCGAAAATTCCTCCATGGGTCAAGGTGTTAGATCACAGAGAAAAATGCTGCTGCTGATCTCCACCTAAGGAATGCTCCGGCTGTTAAGCATTATCAAATGAAGTCGAATTAGTCCAAATACTTAAAGGATGAGATATGGTGTGGATACGGAATGACAATGGAGATCTTCCATAAAATCTGTTTATGAGCCCAAAGAAGGGTTCAACGTTTTTCACTTAGAGAGTCTGAAAAACACCAAAAGAATAATACAAAGTGTTCTTTTTTATACAGTTAGATACCCAATCCTAAAAAATGATAAAACAATACTTGGGAATAATTTCATGACAAATCTCCCGAGGTGCACTCTTTTCGTATTGAGTCTCCAGGGTTTGAAAACGCTTAAACTTTTATAAATTAAGGAGAACATATTCCTTGTAAATTCTTATTCCCTTGTTCAAAAAGTGATAAACTAATACCTGAGAAAAATCGCCTGGTGGGACATATCCCCTGATGTATTCATTTTTCCTAGTTAATTTATTATTAATAGAAAAGGGTTAAACTTATGCCAAATAGATTTTATTTCAGGACCTATTAATGAGTGAAAGAAACAAGGTCACTCTGAAAAGATTTTCCTTATTTAGGGAGTCTGAAAACAAATTGAAGAAGACTCCAGGGGTGTCCTCTTTTGTAGATAATCTCCAGTGGTCCAAAAGAGATAAATTAAAACTGAGTTGAGAATGGTCTCTTTTCGAACTTTAGTTCCTGGTCTCTAGGGTAAATTTATACATGAGAAATCTCTTTAGAGAACCATAGTCTTAGGGCATCCTTTTTGTCAATTAGCCATCCGAACTCTAAAAAGGTAAACTATCATCGGATGATGTGCCTTCAAATTTTAGGCTTGATGTGATGGAAGGGAAACAAGATGTCTCAATAATATTTTCAATGTTAGGGAGTCTAAAGATGTGCGAAGAGGACTTCAAGGGGATCCCTTTCGTATGTGTAATATAAGGAGGATGAAAAGAATAGCCAATTCTGTTGATGTTCACTTTCTCATATTTTAAAATGAGTCTGAAAGAAAACAAAAACCATGCTCTAGGAAATGCATATAGGCCAAAACAATGATGAAGAAGAAGGATGTGGCTTCACCACAAAGTCATGGCAGGATTCAAAAAGACTCCTCTTCCTAAGGAAGCACACTTCAGATGGGAACAAAATGGAAAAAATGGTTCTAACTAGGATTCCCATGAAAGGAAGGTTCTTAACATTGTTACAAAAGTACTTACAATAATTTATCATCAAGGATGGTTAGTGTCATACTTAGTGGGGTCAATCCTAAGGATAAATGAACCAGGGGAAACAGATAATGAAAAATGAAAGTAGGGAAAACCTAACTTATATGCCAGCTGAGGTCAATACCCGCCAAAACATCATCATTTACGAAAAAAATTCTCAAACAAAAAATGTTCCAAGATTACCGAGATAAAAGGCCAATAACAATCATCTAGAAGTTAATAAATCCAAAATATAAACTTCTTGTGAAAACAAGAGGTGCTACGTATCAAAAAATGAAAACAAAAACTTGAATAGTACAATATGGTACAAGGCACCACACAACCTTACATCTCATGCATGGTAACGTCTGCAGAGCCCGCTGTAAAGAATCTTTTACTAAGAGTCTTTAGATAGTCAACTCCATAGCTGGTCTCCTAAAAGGAATAAAAACACAACCACTTGTGGGTATTCTACTAAGATAGAAACTGGTCATGTATTTCAAATATAGCCTCATCCAAATGCAATTCAATATCCGAGAACTCACACGAACGAGGAGGTTCAAAAGTCCCAAAGGGCAAAGTAAACTAACCATATTCCATATGACGAAGGAGGTTCCAGCTGTGATTCAGCAAGATCTTATCGTTGAAGAAACACGCTACGAGGTATTTTGAGGATATGCAAACAATGATATCAAACTAAAAAGGATACTCTGGCATCACTCGGACCAAAAGGGGGAATAAAGGGATCCCAAGCCCCCATTGGATAAAAAACCTAATCAATTTCCTCAGACCATGTCTCGAGAAGGAAAACATGATAGCACAGGTTCCTTATCAAAAGCAATTGAACATTGACGATAAGACACCACGTTGATAATTTATCCATGGTGGTAGAGTCTACATGAACACTTGTACATATAAAGGGGCATCATGAACTAACGCTGAATTAGGATAGTGATTATCATGCCAATTGGTTTATAGTGACAATGCTTCCATTTTTGAGGGAAATGCATCACCCGAAGAGCATAGACACCATAGAATTCATAACATATACATAATCATGCCCGAAAAGCATATTGAAATCTAATGTGTCTTTAAAATTCACTATAACATCGACAAGTGTTTTCCCTACCTATCAATATATATAGGAACCGAGGAAGAATCCTAGCCATTCAACACTAGGACATCCACAAAAGCTAACAACTCATGTGAAGTAGACACAATTCAGAGAACCTAAAGCTTTCCAAGCCAAGAGGAGGATAAAATACTTGTGGAGGCTCCTTCCATCCACAATACATCTAGAAAAAAAATTGAATTAAATTCAACCCTTATTTGAGTGCTGCGGAATAAGGAAGGTGAGGCTCAAAAAAGGTCATTCCAATCAAAGAAACCATCCTAGGACTTGAAGAGGGTGTGCTCATGAGCTGAATGCCCCCTTGTTCTAAAAAGTATTGAACTGGAAATGCTAAAACAATAGTCAGAGAGATTTCACATCACTCTCCATCAAAATAGTGGGATCAACCAAATATTAATGGCCAAGGATTCACTTTGGTATAGACTCCAATACTCTAAGAGAAGATGGGATCAACCAAAGATTCTCATATCGGTGTGACCACTTTAGTAGACTTGAAACTCTCCAAGATAAGAGTGGGATAAACCTAACATTTCATCTAATAACCACTTCCTCAACCACTGGTTGAATAGGTGGTGAAACAACATGGTCTGAAGGCGCATAACCCCAAGTAGAGTGGGACTGGCCAAGATTTCACTCCACAATTTAATTTCACTTCATCAACCAAAGGAGGAATACATTGTGGGAAACAAAACAAAATAAGACTCAAAATCATAAGAGCTTTCATACATGGACCACAATCTTCGTGGGTCTGGAATTCCGGTGGCACAAATGAGTAAGGTGACATCCCTTCGAAAGATTACAAGGAACCTATAAGCCCTAATATTGGCTCATTAACCCTAATTGGGGCATATTAGATTAGTAATGTTATTTATTTATGTAGCCTATTTAGTAGATGATCAAGGTACGTTAAGTACAAATTCACCTCGAGGCCTTATATAGTTTTAGGGGAGATACAACAGACAAGATAGGGTTCGAATCATCCCTAGTCGTCTCATTAAGGAATTGCCATAAAACATTTTCTATAATGTTTCGTGACTCGAATCTTTGGGAGGAAATTTACGTAATTAGTAAGGCATCCTAGTAAAAATTTTCCGGGTTCATCTCAAATTTGTAGATACACCTTGTGTAAGATAGGTATCCACTAGTCCAAGAAGGTGTTCCAGTAAAACAATCATAAATTCTGCTAGAGTATCCAAATTGAGTGGACCTGGTTTCATTGGATCGTGAAATAAATTGTGAGTATTTTGGGTACGAGTTTTAATTTGGATATCAATTATCTTGTGCGAGGCATGCTATACAAGAGATCTCACTGAAAGGCCAAAATCTCGGTCAGGGGAGCTACCGTAAATTCCACTTTGGTACATCCAATTTTGATCGTAATTGCAGTAGTAGAAGAAATATCAGATAACTAACTAAAAGAAATTTTCATTACCCAAAAAGGGCCAAAACTTGGGATAGAGAATAGAATAAATATTGTCAAGCGTAGTTCAATTCTCAAAATTAAGATTCAAAAGTGATATTTGGACAACATGCCACTAAAATGGACTTTCTACACCAAATAAGCCTCCGTGAAATCCTGTCTGGATTCTTTTTGATGAAGGTGAAGAAAATGCGTAGGGACATAAATGAACAGCAAAAGAAGATGGATTCAATGGAAGCCAAGTTGATGGATCTAATAGAAGCTGCTGGATACTAATATGGATCTAATGGAAGCATAAGGGATTTTACTAAGACGATGGTTTGGGGTAAGGGAGATCATGGAAGTATTGAAAAATTTCGTGAATAGAGAAGACACCAAAAGTGAAATGGCATCCCATGAAATCTATGATGAGGGAAACAAGGAAGGTGAATCAAGAATGGAGAAATTCCAACTTAGCTTTAAATACCAACCATCGCTCCAGATTGATATATGGAAGTTTGATGGTAAGGACCTAATCACATGGATACCTTTAGATGGAGCAATTCTTTTGATCTCCATAATGTGACACATACAAAAAAAGGTACTAATTCGATTCTTTATATTTAGAACTCCAATCAATTTGTATGGTATTGATGGCTTCTGATCTCATAAATCACTCTGGCTTCAGGGACAATTTCAAGGAAGAATTATTAGAAATCTATGAGGATACAGTTTCGAGAAATACTCCCTTTAGCCAATTGATAAATCTCACAAAAGGGTTTCGCCATCGAAAGCAATAATTGAGAACTTCCTAAAGATTGAGTAAAGCAGTAACCGGCTATTCCAAATGAGTTAATTTGGATTTATGTATCTACAAGAACTTAAAGCGATAATATTCAACAGAGGTTCGCTTTTGGGAACCCAAATCATTGTAGAGAATGCATTTAAGGTTGCAAGAAATGTTGAAAGTAAAATATGGCTATAGCTACTAGAATCAATTAACTTCTAATATTCATAGAGAGAACAATGTTCCTTCTTCTAAAAACACCTTAACCTACAAGGCTGGATAATTCTCAACAATTGGAGGAAAGAAAGAAAAAAGGGTTTATGCTTTAATTGGGATGTTAAAGCAATGCTAAGGGACATAAGTGTGGGTGTATATGAAATGATTCTACATAGATTGTGAAGAGGAAGAAGAATAAGAACAAGAATCATCTCAAGATGAAAAACGTAGAAACAATTTCGTCCGAAGAGTTGACTACCTCACTTATCGCAATGCAATAATAAATTAGTACCTCTCAAACCCTCATGATCGGTTATTAAGGTTACAATTAAAATAAAAGGTAATAGTCCCAATTGATTCCGGCAGTAATTGTTACCTCATTCACTATAATTAGCTAAAAAGTTCCCCAATTGCTTTTGTATATTCCAGCACCAGAGTTTCAAGTAATGATTGCGATGGAGGAACTATCAATTGCCTCAAGAAAATGCAATAAGATCAATTCATTATGGGGAATATGTAATGAAGATAACCAATGATTGGTTATACCCATGGGTGCAAGTGGATGTTGTACTAGGAATCTGTAATGGTTACAATCATTAGAACAAAGGCTTTAATTTTCAAGAACTTTTCATGGAATTACTGGAAGGAAAAGCAAGAAATGAGTTAAGAGGTATCATAGGAAACCCGATAAGGCGAAGGTTTAATGGCATGACAAAATTATTGAAAAGGGCATCAAGGCATTATTGCAATAATATGCTCACTAGATCTTCAAACATATCTAATATCTATTCCTCAAGACTTCCAAAGGATCATTGATAAGCATTCCAAAGTATTTGAAGATATTCCCTCAGTTATCTTTCCAATCTAATTTGAAATCATGATCATGAAATTCTACTAATTCCTGGAGAGCACCTAACATCAGTCCATACAACATCTCTTTACTTGTGAAGAGTGAAATGGAGCCGCATGGTTGAAGAAATGTTAGATATCGGCATTTATTAGGACTTAGCCAAAGTTCTTGTACCGCACGCCAAGATAATGGTATTCAAGAAAGATAGCTCATGGCTTATGTGTTTAGATTATAGAGAGATCAAAAAGATCATCATTAAAGATAAGTTTCATTCCGGCCATTGATGAATTGTTAGATTTAACACATGGAGTAATATGATACAAAATTGATCCTTTGTTCAAGGTATCAATCGATCGTAATAGAAGAGGATATCCCAAAAACAGCATCCCTAACTCATGAAGGCCATTATGAATTTGGTCATGCCCTTTGAAGCTCCATAAATGCACCTTCCCATTATCCTAAGAGTTGATGAATTCCATTTTCAAGCCCTTCCTTCCAAAAATGAAAGTATTTTTGATGATATACTAATCTATAGAAAGTATTGGGAGGATCTATCTCCACATTACGTGTCGACAAGGTGCTGTTAAACTACTTCAAAGGAGCAACAACTATATGCCAAACCATCCAAATTCGTTTTTAGGAGGCAGCGAGGTAGACTATCAATAAGCATTGTATCCATTAGGCTGGGTGTCATAGACCCACAAGATTATGCTTTCATGATGGACCTGCCAATTTCAAACATTAAAGAATCTTAGAGGATTTTTGGTTTGGATGTGTTACTACTGCAAGTTTGTTCGAACTATGGAAGAATAGGAGCAACTTTAATAGCAATAATCTCATAGTTGATGCATTTTCATGGACTCCAGAGGCAACTTTCAAATCTTTTGAACAACTTTGAAAGAGGTGATGTAAAGCCCCTCGGCTCTGACCAATTCCGTGACTTCACAAAACATTTATTGTGGAATGTGACGCCTCTCGAAGAAATGGAATTTGCGTTGTCCTAATGCAAGAAGGAAGGCCCCATGGATTGATCACTCAAGGTATGACCCACTTTACAACCCATTTATGAAAGAAATGATGGCAATATCATGCATTGAAGAAACACATCCTTTACCAAATAGGCAGGCACCTCCAAGGTCAAAACAGGTCATGATAGTCTTAAATACTTCAGAACAAAAGATCATCTTCATAAGAACAACAAAACAAAACTAAGATATTGGGTTATGATTTGAAATCATCTACAAAAAGGAAGCAAAATGTTGTATGGACGCACTCTCAAGAAAGATGAAGATGTTGAGGTCTCCTCATATATCTCCATCATCCAACCTCATTGGATAATAGAAGCAAGGATGAATGGAAAAAATGACGTGAAAAGTGTGGACTCTCATTGAAAGGTTGTAGCAGTGGATTTCGCATCGTATTACATTTACATGGAAAATCAGATTCACTATGGTACAAAGATTCGCTTATATTTATGTAAGAACTCCCAACTCAAAACAGTACTATTGAATTGCACACTTCAAGAGGGCACTCGTGATTTTTGAAACCTACCATAGAATCAAGAAGGATTTTTTGGGGATGGCCTTTAAAACTGATGTTCAAAGGTTTGTATGTATCGTTTTATTTGCTAACAAAATAAGGGTGGAAAATTAAGACTCCCAAGGTTCCTTTTATTATAATCCATTATCCATCCAAGTCGCTATTGGAGAGGTCAAGCAGTATTTCGTCACAGGGTTATCAAAGTCTGAATGAAAGAGTGTTGTCATGGTGATTTTTGATAGATTCACCAAGTACGCATAATTTTTGTGCAATTTCATTCCTTTAAAGTTAAAGTACAAATGGCACCGCATTCATGGGAGATACTTCAAAAGATTACATGGCAACCCAAAGATTATTGTAAGTGATTTAGACCATCTTCAATCGACATTTTAGAATTTATTTTGTTTGGTACCATCACCTATAAAGCTCATCCTATTATCATCCTCAATCTGATGTGCAAACCAAGATAGTGAACAAAATGTCTGGAAGGATACCTCGTTTGTCTCCTATAAACAAACACAATGGTTCAAAATGGCTATCCTTGGCGTAATGGTGGTATAATACTTCCTTTCATAATGCAACAAAATGACAATTCATTTATGGCACTTTATGGATACCAATTCTCCTTCCATCATCACTTTTCTAAAAGAAAAATCTAAGGTTCAAGTGCTGGAAGATCTATCGAGAATCAATAACAATTCTCCAAAATCTTAAAGGACAACTTGACCATGGCGACACAAAAATCGTGATGAAACAAAAAGTAGATCAACATCGAAGAGAAAGAAGTTTTAAAGTAGGGATTGGGTATTTAAGACTACAACCATACAAACAGATGTCCTCAAGCAAGCTAAGAAGGATAATAAATTATCAACAGAGTACTATGGTCTCTTTATAAGGTATTGCAAAAAGATTGGTACTATGACATAAAAAATTGGAGTTGCCTGCATCTTCAATGAGTACACCCTTCCATGTTTCATGCTTTGGTAAGAAGGTTTATATGTGATAAGATCCTAGTTCAAACTGTATTTATAGAACTTGATGAGGAAGTAAAATTCATATTGGAGCCTAAAGATATTACTGACACAAGAATTCGCCAATCGAGGAATAGATCCATTTCGTAGTATCTCATTAAATGGAGGAAACTACTCAATAAGATTCCACTTGGGAAGATGATTCTTTCATACGTATATCCAGAAAGCCACTAAGCATTGCTACAACACTTTGTCTCTGCTGGCAATGTGTTAAGCCCTAATATTGGCTCAATAACCCTTAATTGGGCATATTAGGATTAGTAATGTTATTTTATGGCGTCGGCTTTAGGCCATTAGTTGTAATTATACCTCCTGCCCCACGGTGCATATGACCAGAGACATTTTCATTTTGAATCATCTTTGTACTGAACATTTGCTAAAAGGGAGGTTGCCTCTAAGAGGCTTATTATCCGAAATTATTCTCCTTTTCGCTGAGTACTTTTCCTATAGTTTTTCTATGCTATATTGATGTTTGGTTCCTTAACTTAGTCTCTATCAGTCTCATTCATCTATATTTCTAACCAATAAATGCTCCATGTCATGACTACAGCGCTATCGTTGCCCTTCATCATTACTCAGATAGGTTGTTAAGACAACTCTCCAACATGAATAGAAAAGGTTGGTTGTTGAACTCCGCTGGTGACTTGCGGTGGGATTCGGTGCTGCCTCCCACAAAGATGAATTATGGTTGGTTGCATATATCCAACATGATTTGCTTTAGGGTTATATCATCAATAACATGACTCATAGAGACTATAGGCCTATCGCTAGTATGATTCAGTAATGACTGGATATTTCCATTAAGCGACTTGTAGCTTTAGTGCTTTTCCCCAGATGACTTGCGAGGTTAAAATAGTATTCAAATTGACTTGTAGAGGTTGATGACATATCTCCAATATGACTCAGGGTTGGTGATTTATTCTCCTATTCTCTTTCTATTTTGTTTATACTGCTAAGCAATTGGTATATACTTCACTAGAGAAGGTAGAAGGATGAGGAGAATAATTTGTTGATGAAAGAACGTCAACATTATGCCCATGACATACAGTGCTTAACCGGGAGAAGGCCAAGAGAATTTGGGATATTTGAATGGTACCTAACCAAACCGATATTCCTACATTCAACCCATGAATGTACAAAATGGCCATCAAAAGGACAATTAACGCTTCAAAGAAAGGAAAATCACAAGAATCCTCTCGAGAAGGAGTTCCTTGAATGGTATCGGCTCTATGAACTTTGACATGAATATATATTATGCATAGGTTCTTCCCTTTTGGTATTTTTCAAGTCTGTAAAAGTATCACACTTTGACTCTGGTGAACCAGTAGTATAAAAACCCATGCCTTCTAAGAGGAAGCTCCATGCTTTCAATATAAATACCAGGGGTCCTTCTCGACCAATAAAGTAGTTAGTAAACCACCCTGATTCCATGATCCAATAGTGGTGATGACCTATATACAACCTAAGGCCAACTATACAAGCATTACTCCACTAAAAAATCCTAAGATAAACATCTAAAAAATGGAAAGAGGTAGATATAGTTAGACTAACCAACACTAGAGAAACTTCTATGTGGAAGTGTAACTGAACATGGAAACACCCTTCGGCATATCAAGTGAAGCATGGCCCGACATTTTTCATAGGTATCATGGTATGCCCCCTGAATTACCTATGTGAGTCCCTATAAAAGGAAACTAGGCTTCCAAGATGCACAACACCGAGGGCTTGGACAATCGTAAGCATCATATGAGTAGGATAATTCATGTTCAAATCCTTGAGGGTACCAAAAGGAAATGAAGTGGAAGCAACTAAGGATCCTCAATGATTTGAGGTCCACAAAGCTTTGTAGTCATATGAATTCAGCAGTATCACAAGAATGACCCTCAAATACTTTATCTCTCCCACAATGTTTGGTCCTGGCTTTGGAGGGCTAATTTCCTCTTCCTTTCCTCATTAATAACTCAGGTTTAGACCTGGTGGTTAGAGGGTGGTCCTGGTTAACTTTTATGACACTGGACTTCAAAACTTCCTATCTCAGACTCTTAAGTTTGTTTAAGGGCCTTGGAGATTTTCCTCTCCAAACCTAATCCAAGGTCTCAAATCCTAGTCTAGTTGGTGTAATTCTATAAAACAAAAAAAAAATCTAATTGATTTTAACATTAAGAATTAATTTTAGTGGCTATATTAATTCAAAGCGTAGAAAAAATGATACGTTGTTTGAGAATCTTGCAAAAATAAAACTTATAAGAACACTGAAAATAATAATTTACACTAATCCTTTTCCAAATAAAAAGAGTTTCAATAAAGAAAATGCATGAACAATCCTTCAAAACCTAAAAGATGCAACATTTTCTCCTTTCCATGCAAAATGCACAATGCAACTTTCGAATGAAACAAAAGAGAAAATGAAAGGATTTTTTTTTTTTTTTTTTTCTTATTTTTCTTTTGATATTATTTCAAGATGAGAAGAAACAAAAACCCTATGCTAATTCCTTTTCTTTTAAATAAAAATGAAAAGCAATGCAAAGAAAGAAAGAGACCTAACTAGCATAAAAACTAGGTTTCATTTTTGTTTTAACAAGAAAAACTAACAAAAGATGTTAAAAAAAAACTCTAAAATACAACATACATCTAAAATTCAAGCTAGAAATTAAGCCAAAAAAAAAGTTATATACAAGAGGTTTTTTTTTTGTTAGTTCATAAACAATCTGAGCCTTGAACCTAGCCAAATCTATGAGCCAAATAAAGAGGCCTTTGAAACTTAGAAAGACTCGAAAGCAACCAAAGGCTTCCTAAATAAAAGAAAACATTTTGAAAAAACATTTCAAAAATGGCAGAACACATATTGCATAAATACAATCAAGATATGTAATGCTGTTGTGTGAAGCAAAGCGTAATGTGTATGTACATGGGATGGATAGAACATGGCAATGCATACTCCTAAAAATTCCTTCAAAAAAAAGAGAAAGATTCGACAGAGCACATAGATCAGAAAGTTGGTGGCACCTAGAAGGCAGAATTTTCACAATTCCAAATGCACTGCAATGTACTGAAAAAAAAAAAAAAGGAACTCAAGCCAAACAAAGATCTCCTAAAAAAAAGACCCTAGAAAGACTCCCCAATGGAGTCGCTAATTCTTCTATGGGGAAAAATCACCCTAATTTGGGTCTAGCGACTAGGCAGAGCTTTGACACCTTAAAAGATAGAAAAAATATTCTATTCTACCCAAATCCAAAAATCCCTTACAATAACTAAGGGAAGAGAAATAAGATCAAAATGTGTACCTTAAATCCTTTAATCTGTTGTAGATCCCTAGTTATTGTCTCACCTAAGATTGTAGGCCTTCACCAATCTAGTATGAAAAGAATGTTACGTAATGAACTATGACAACATATGTGCATAGCTAGTCAAGATCATCTAAAAGAAGTTAGGAATTCATTAAAATATCCATAAATGTAAACATCAAGACATAAACATATGGGACAAGAATTTTTCTTTTATTAATAACAAAATTGGAAGCCACTCCACGAACCTCGCTTGGGTTCCTATACTTTGTCTCCAAGTGAACTATTACCAATATGCTATCCTCACAACCAACATGCCAATATAGGAGAAAGGGATGGATTGTATATGAGGATGATGGAAGGGAATGTTGAGGATGAAACTCAGAGTAGATTACAAAAAAGGCTTGGAATACAATGGAGACATTTTGGCAGATCTCTCTCAGTTTCATATCCAAATGACCCCCTAGGTCCCTTTTATATGAATAAAATGATGTTGAGACTGCTTTCAAAAGGTCTACAAGAGGTAAAATGGTTGCACAACCTAAGATATCCCGTAAACTCTGCCGGAAAGCATGCACTTAATTTTTTTGCAATTTTTTAGTACACACGGGATTTCAAGTGTGCATCTAGAATATGTATGTGGGTTGCTATGCATGAAAATAGCATGTTTATGTGCTCTTCATATGCATCGTGGCATCGTACCATAAAAAAAATTGTTTTTTGAGAAGAACTCCAACAAAACTACATGATGTATGAATGAGTAGGGCTAACATCATAACGTAGTAGTGGCATTTGGAGTGATAACAACTAGTAATAACCAACTCCCAAAATATTATGAGTTATTATATCTTCAACAAAATTACCACCATAAGGCCCATCATGAAATTATTTTAACACAATTTCATCATCCTTCTTTTCCATGCATCAAAGTAAAACAACATCATAATAGTTTGAAATAGAATCCACTTATGATGCATTATTATGCACATTTTAATCTTAGAACCATTATTTCATTGGAGTTCAAATGACTTGGATTGTTCCACGATACAAATAATTTTCATGTAAATATACCATGATTCTTCGTCATCTGAGACATATAGGCATTCATTTGTGTGAGGAAAAAACTTATTTTACCATCCATCTTGACAAGTTGTTGAAATTAGATCATATGACTCAGCTTCTCGCTTAGAAAGTCCTTGACATGAGACTATGTTATCTAGTTTAATTTACAAGACATACTCTTTGATATCTATCATCCAATCATACCTCTTCTCTCCCTTAGGTCTTGTTGAATGAATAGGGACCTAACAACTAGGTGAGGAATGATCACTTTAGTATGGCTCTTAAGAATATGAGGTTTGAAATTCTTGACATCTCAAAATAATGCATAATATTTCTTGTTAATAGCTAGATAATTCAATTCAGAACCTTGGAAATTGGTTCTCATGAAGGAAATAGGATATTTTCTTCCATATAGATATTTATATGTGAGAACTACAGTTAGGGAGTGATCTGACGTGAATGTGTATAATAAAAAGTCATGATTGAAATCAATATTGTGTAATGTTGGGGTAGTATCAATGGAATCCTTAATTTTCTAAAATGAATCCTTTTCGGTTTGTGTCCATTTAAATTCAACATATATATTTGTCATCGTTTGTAGAGTCTTAACAATTTCTATAAAGTCATAAACGAATATTTTAATGAAGCTAATATTATTGAAAAGGGATTGCATGGATTACTTATTGTGTGGGAGGGGAATTTGAATGATGACCTTAGTTCATTTAGGATCAACTAGGATGCCTTCTTTAGAGATGGTGTGCCCTAATATTTTTCCTCCTATGACCAAAAGATACTTTTTTGGGGGTTCAATGAGATTATATTTTTACCATATCTTTCAAAAAACTATTTGGGATTATGAATGTGGTTGGATCTACTTTTAGATTAAACAATTATGCCATCAAGATGCATGACTACCTTATAATTAATCAATCCTCAAAAATAACTATCCATTGCTCATTGGAAAGTAGCACCTACAATAATGAGATTCAAAGGTATTCTCCTATAAGCAAATGTTCACCACTTATATCAACAAAAAATTTTCTTTAGCCTATGTTATTCTGAAACTAGAGCCTTATGATACCCTAGAGAACTCATCTAGTAAAGAAAAAATTTTAGATACTGAGACAAATTGTAGGATCTACTTCATTGGGGGTATTAGATAGTTATGTTTCTCAAAAGAATTGTTAAGTTTGAGAAAATATGCATGCAAGAAAATATCATCTATTTTATTCCTAACTGGAACTATATTGGCCACTATTTAAGATAACTAATCTTCTATCAATAGGTGAGCCCTCTCACTAAATTGACTAGCGTCCGTGACATATGGGGGATAGATCATTATGACCTTTCGCACTAGATCTCATATTTGTACATTTAATATATGCTAACAATAAAGGAGGGAAGGCCTTAGCTTTTACTAAAGTTTGTCCTCACATGATCCTAGCTGATGCAGCTCCAAGACTCTGCTCCTATCTCCTACAATCATCCACTTACACACAAGTAACAAAATACACCTCCCTCAAACTCATTTGGAATAAAAATAACATTGATTACAACCAGATCTAACCTATTTTACTCAAGGAGAGATAGATCTACCAATGCTTGCAAATAAACCACAACAAATTACACAAATTGGAGGGAAAATGTCATAGACCTATTTTTAAAATAGAGAAAGTATAAAAATATTTTTTTACCTTCAGACCATGTGCAACACTTTCCTATCTCCTGAAGCTCCTACAAAGACTCTCCTTGGACTATCTCTCACTTGGTGGAAATAGTAATATTTTCCTTTGTATCACAATGAGGATAGGATGGCCTACCTCATCTAGGAATATTTTCTCACAAGTATGGATAGCACCACACATAGAAACAAGTAACCTTCCTCAAGACTAATTGGAAAAATGAAATGAAAAATAATAATTCTAACTACTTTAATAAAGAAAAGTAATTCCACTGCAAAACACTAAAAGGAGACTGAATCTATCATAAACAAATCACTGTTTATGGGAGGGAAAGAATATATAGATTCATTTTATTAATTAAAACAACAATACAAAATATTATACTTGATTCTACTGACAGCATTGTTCGTAACCTCCTTTTGGATTCCTCCAATCCTAGGCCACTCAGAACTGCAACACCTCTATAATTATTCTCCTAATGGATAGGAGGAAGAAAAATGGATATTAGACTTTGGGGATGCAAAAGGGATATGAATTATGAGAAACATGAGCTCGAAGTGTAGGGTCATAAAAAAAATCAATAAATGAAAAATAGATTGACTTCTTTAGGGTAGTATGGATTAATTTAACATAATAATAGTAGCTTTTCTCTTTCCTTCCACCTCCTTAGGTATCTTTTTATACCATTCAAATATGGTTGATACCATTTTTCTATGGGTTTTAAAGAGTTATTGAGTTATTTTTTCCAATAAACTCCACTCAAGAGCATGTAATTTTCATGTAATTTTATATGTTTTTGGCATACTGAGATGCATTTGAGCCTACCCTGAGGAAAATGGGTGAGTAAATGTACCTTTCCTGGCCATAGGGAGAAAGTAAATTTCTAGGAAGGGTTTTTTCATAGTTTTGGGAGGATCCAAGAAAAAAGGAGATATGAAGGGGTAAAGGCCAATCACATGAATCTCATCTATTGAGGTGGAAAAGATTATAACAACATGTTTCATGACCTGTGATGCATCATGGCCACCCCATCCATTGTTTATCTCCTTGTAACTCCTTGAATCTATAAGGGTAAGACAAAAAGAGACCAATCAAAAGTTTCTTATGTGCAACAAGTGACCGGTCACCCTTTTACCTATGGAAAGAACGAACGAGCTCAAAAACAAACATTTTGAAGAAAATATCATTTGATTTTTATGGTCTAACATTAGTAGGTCTCGTTTAATGCCTAGGGTGAAAAACAGAAGTATAACATCCACCCGATCATAGTGATGGACGTGAAATATAATGTTGGAATCAAGCAATTATTTTAGTTCCTTTTGTACAAGGGGTTCCAAGGTAGGGTGGATTTTCCACAATTTCTATTGAAATGGTTGACATAATGTTTCATGGGAAGTGTGTGTTAAATGATTCTACTATCATATCTTTTCAAATCCTCATAGGTCCAGGACAAACCTTCTTGGTATTTTTTGAATATCCATATGTAATATTATTTTTCAGTCTCAATACAACAAGTACCTAGGTTTACATTTTTTAGATTTTCATTGGCATCTAGGTTAATTGTTTTGTTTCTCATGGTTGAACTATAATTTTTAATATTGGAAGACCTTTTGAATCTATCCTACAAGTCAAGAAATTTTTCAATGGTGAGAACATTATTTATGATTTTGTTCATTTTAACATTCTACATCCCATCATCACATTTCTCAAGGTCTATTGCATGTTCTTGATCATCAATTATAGAGCCTTGAAAAGTTCCTCCATTAGTTAAAAATTAGATGATATATTGATAATCCTCAAAGATCGTCCAAATCATAATGTTATTAAGTAATAAAGGTATGTAGAGGAGTTCAACATATTTTTTTCTTTCCTTGAAGTATTCCAATGGAGACAATTGAGAAGCTGCAAATGTTAAAGAGTCTACGACTACATTTTCAGCTCAAGGAATGAAGTTAATGTTAAAGTATTGAAACCTATATATGAGATTCAATACCTCCTGCTAATAGTTTTTTAAGTGAGGTGAATTGCAATGAATTGTATTATTTTTTATTTACCTCATTGTTATCTCTGAGTCACAAAAACAATAATGCATTTAATGTTAAAATCAATAGATTTGATAAGACCTTGTAATAAAGTCGCATACTTCATCATGTTATTAAAAGTATCAAACTCATTCCACATGAAATGAAAGTGTTTTTCTATTTTGGGTTAATTAATAGGTAGCCAACACTGACACCTTGTTGAGACTTAGATCCATCAAAATATATTGGGTTTAAATGTTGAAGTATCTAAACTTACATTAGATAAAAAGTAAAGTTTGTTTACATCAATCATATTGCTAATGAAGTGTATCAATCCACTTTCCTTGAAATATTTTAGACTAGTTATTATATTAAATGGGTGACATTTCCAAAATGAAGTTACCAAACTATGTGTCAAGGGAATAATTCCCAAGAATTGGAAATTTGAAGATGAAAGTTCATTAACTACTCCCTTCAAAGTCAATGACATTATGTTTCATGTAATTTTCTTGATTGATCTTAATCTTGTTAGGATATCCATTCTGAGGAAGCCAAAGGTATGACTAATAAAAAGAGAAATAACCTTAAAATTGCTATGACCAATCTCAACTAAGTAGAAGTCCATATGCTTCAGGGATGCCAACTACAATGATGTCAATTATTTGATGAAATTTAGGGGTTAAAAGATACTCATATTATAAAATCCTTAAACTTACCTATCACCTTAACCTCTGACCTATCTAAGTGAATGATGTGAGTGGAGCACTTGGTAGGAGTTACATTAAGTTTCTTGCACACTAAGTACAACATCACATTGGAATATGAACCTAATTATACAACACAATGTTTGTGAATTGGAAATTTTATCCGTGATGGGAACATTCATGGTTTAATTTTCAGTTGGGTTAATTGTTCTTTTTACAGTAGGGTTAGCAACAATTTTTTATTGTGTCTCAATGGGTTCCTTAAGGGAATTCAATCGCAATTTTATTTGTTGAGCACTTTTTCATAAATCAAGAATGGAGGTTGTTGGTCCTAAGGTCTGCAAATCACTGCTAAAGAGCGAGCGCCAGACTACTCCCTGTTGGAAGGCTTCTGGTTTTTATGAATTATGTTTTGGTTTGTTCTTGGATGGTCACTTACTGATAGTTTTCAAGGATATGGATCTAGTTGGAGTGTTCAATAATATCACTATAAGGTTTCCCTCAGATGGTGGAATGCATTTTGGTAAGCAGATAAAGATATCAAGATTAAACAAAGGAATACAAACAAGAATACAATTTGTCACTTGTTGTATGAAATTTCAAACTTGAAATAATATTTCAGATCCAAAACATGTACTTAGACACAAATCCTCCAAACAGGTTGTATGAAAATAAACTATTTACTGAAACAATAATTGAAATTAGGTTGCATAGCAATAAATAGTTCATTGAGACAATATTGAAAGGAAAAGAAACAATACTTTGCATACATTTCAATTTGCATCTAGATAAGATAATAAGACACACAAGTTTTGAGAAAACACAATCTTTCACAAAAATTATATTCATCAGGTGGGAAACTTAATAGTTTTATGCTTCAAGGCCTAGCCAAAATCCTAATGCTTGATACCTCCCCAAAAACTGAACCCTTTTACACTCAAAGATATATATATGTATCCTCATCAAGAGGGGGCTCGATTACCTATCTAGGGTCTAAGTTCTGAAGTTTAACTTTACATTTAAAATAGATCCTATAGATACAAACTTCACTATTACTCCCTAATTACAACTTGTAAACACTTCTTTAAATTAGGTGGAGTTGGGTTGATGTGCCATTTCATAACTCCCCATCAATTCAAACTTAATAAAAACATTGTTCGTATCAAAATAAAATAGCAACTTATTACAATTGGAAATAGTACCTCTAATTAAACCAAAAAATATTCTATCAACAAGAATCGGAATTAATGTACGGGATAATCAAGTGGGAAGGATGTGCATAACAAGAGTCTTGGAAAGTTATATAGTTGGAAATTAAATTGAAAATGATTCTACAAGACACACCAAAATTGAGACCACCTTGAATACAAGTGGATCAAGTCGTAATATGTCTTGATTTCCTTTACCCTTTGACAACATTATACATTTAGATAATCTCCTTCAAAAACATGTCGATTTTCTGGTGTTTCTTTTGCAGCTTCTAATAATTTTTTTGTAGCTTTGTACAGCCAAGCTCTTGGTTTTATGTTACAGACTAAATTTGTAGCCCTCATGTCATCATTTTGTTTCTTGAGAGATTGCACCCGGTGTTTTTTGTCATACATGTCCCTATCATGTTCAATATTTGGATTGATTTATGTCTTTACCTTGCTTCCATTTTTTATCCCATGCTCTTCCTCTACAACAAGATTATTGAGGTCGATGGAAATCTTAGATTTTTAGTCTCTACTTCATACTACCTGCTCCTTCATTTATGTTTATCGGTGTTCTAGTTACGTTCCTACACCATTAACATTTTTTCTTTGATATTTGGTTTGATATCTTGTGGAACCTGCTCAGGGGCTAGATCTGCATATGGACTTATGTCACTAGAATCCTTCTCAAGGTCTAGGCTAGTGTCCACCACATCTGGTTCTAGATCAGCAATGTATTATTTTTTCACATCGACATATTTGACACCTAAGGTCTCCCCTTCACTATGTTTCTACCTATACTTGTCCCTTTATCATCCCTCACGAATGTATGTATGGTTATCTCCTCCATGTTGGAAAATTCAGAGAGGTCTTCTTCAGTATCCTTATCTTTAATCACTATGGGATTTTTCTCCTTTAAGGATGGATTAAACAATGCTTTAAATTCAACCTTAATTGGTTTGTGATCCTGGTCTTTCTGTTAGGTTTTCTTGTCATTTCAGGGACCTGTATCCCCTTTCTCTTTTTGATCTATTTGGCCACAATGGAAACCTTAATCAAGGTATATACTAACACAAATTATGTTGCAACGATAACAGTACTGGCTTGTTTAGTCCTCCTCTATCTTCTTGTTTTTTACTTGGGATTCTATTCTCCATAGCAAAGGCAAAGAGGCTTATCCTTAGGAATGTCAGTGAACAATTCAAGCAATTGATTATTCTTCTCCTTGTCTGATGTATACCTTTCCACTTTCCCTTTTCCTTTGTTTTATTGCCCTTTTCCCTTTGTTTCCTATTGTAGTAGAGGACCTTAATTGTCTTCAAGGAATTTCCTCCCTTGGTGAAGTAATTGATCTTTCTTTTGTTCGACAACACAAATATTCCAACAGAGGGATCTAACACCTTAAATTCCATAACCATATCAAATATCAACAATAATCGATATTTTCACATTGTAAAACCCCTATGGGGAAACATCCACAGCTCCAACCAACACGACCACTAATTTGGAGCATTCTATTAATGCAAAATAAAAATATTACAGAGATTTTACAAGAGAAAGCTCACAATCAATCATAGGCAAATGACCTCTCCATGCTCTTTAAATAGACATCATGGACCAATCGGGTGCTGCTTTCATGGATCAATGGTCATTAAGATCGAGGAGATTATGAGCCATCAAATCACTCTATGCCGAGCACATATCACGATCGCCGGATTTCACCGCTACAAATGCATACTAAAGAACACACTAGGAAACACACTTCTACCTAACGAAACATTAGACCAAGCAGATCTTAACCACCTCGGCGTAAATATCCTAACATTCCCCCTTTAAGAACAACTTGGATAGGATTGAAGGATTTTACAATAGTGACACAATAGGAGAAGGAAGTAGGCATTAGATCCTATCCCCTTAATGACAACTCTTTGAACTCCTAACATAGATCACCGTTTGGAAAACTTTGCTTTTGTAAGAGACTTTGTGAAAATGTCTACAACTTGATATTCTATAGGGAAAAAGAGCACTTCAATAACTTGGATCATGAATGAGTTTCATGAAGTGCATGTGTAGCTCGACGAGCCTTTCTACACTGATGTTGAACTCACCGGGTATTTCATTATCTTGATGGCACTCGATTGTCAAGCACCAAAGGTCGGTCCGATACATCACTTCGGAATCCAACTTTGAAAGGATCCGGTCGGGCCACAAGGCTTCCCGACTGTATTTACTTCATTCTCTCGTAATTTCTAATCAAGAAAGTGAAATAGCTTGTTGTTTTTTTACAGGTCCAAATGAAAGGTCCTAAAGCAAGGCTAAAAATATAACTTGTAGTAGAATTATGATCATCAGTGTCATCGACCCAATTTGAATCACTGAAACTCCAACCAATAAAGGAGTCCCCTCTAAACTGTAATGTATCTTGAACTCAATTGTACCACGAACATAGCGAAGTGTCCTTTTAGCTTCTTTCCAATGGATTTCATGGGGTGTTTTCATATACCAGGCAACAAGACCAACAACAAAGGAAATATATGGACGGGTATGAGTCAAGTATTAGAGGCTACTAACTAACTGACGATACAGGGTGGAATCAACTTCAGGAGAAGTACAGGTGGCAGTAATATTGAATCGATACTGTAAGGGAGAAGGGGTTGGTTTACAAACATCCATGTGAAAGCGACGAAGAAGGTCACAAGCATAATTAGAATGGAAAAGAAAAATTCCTTCATTGGTTTGCAAAATCGGAGGCCAAGGAAATAGTGAAAAAAGCTTAAGTCTGTCATTTCAAATTTCTTCTTAAGGCTGGTTTTCACATGGTTTAAAAAATTTTAGTCACTACCAGGAAGGATAAGGTCATCAACATAAAGGACAAGGATTATAAGATGGCTTTCTACTTTCTTGGTATAGGCATTAGGATCAGAATGGAATCTAGAGAATCCAGTGGTAATAAGAAAGTTTTCTATTTTGGAATACCAAGCTCAAGGATCTTGCTTGAGACCATAAAGAGATTTCTTAAGGTGAAAAACAAGGCTAGTGTCATTCTGGACATAGACAGTAGGTTATTCCATGTATATTTATTCTTGCAAATCTCTGTGCAAGAAGGTGGATTTAACATCCATCTGATGGACCTCCAATTTATGTGAGG
>SNQJ01S0127579.1:0-12126 GCA_010110895.2 Picea sitchensis
CCCCTCAAAGATCTTATCCCTATCTTCCAGGTTCATGAAAATTGTTGTAAAGAAGCCTTTCGAGCCCAGGTGTAGTTCCACTGCTCTGCTTGGCTTCCATTGATATTTAATCCAGTTGCGCAATGTTCTTTCTATGGGCCACAAACCCATAAACTTGCAGATTAGCGCATGTGTCTTCATCTGGTCCCTGTAGAGTTGCGTTTCCAGATCGTCCAATATTACCGTGGGTATCATTGTTGTCTTTGGTTTACATGGGTTGCACCCTTCTGCCCCATTGGAGCTCGCCGTTTCTTGCACAACGCTCTAAGTTTCTCTGGCTTCTTCCCCCATGCCATCGCTTTTCCTCTGGTTGCTTTCCTAACTCTTTTCTGGTTCTGATCCCGAGGTGGTTGTCATTGATGCCTTGAAAACTACACCTCGTGGGCCTTTCCCTCTGTCTACTACTACCTTCTTGTATGAGGGGGTTCCATTACCGCCCCCCTTGGTACTCATGTTGTCCTCTATTGTGGCCACAACTACCAAACCCTAACTTGCAGTTGCTCCAGTGTAAATATTTTGATTATTTTGTTGTTTGAGAATTTATAGATTTTCGTTTTTGTTTTGTTATATGTAAATGCACTGAATGTAAAACCTGTCATTTATCCTTAAAATGACGGTCAATGCCCTATCGTTCCAGAGAGTTTAAAATTCTCTACATTTCTATGAAGTTTATCACAATCTTTCATTCTTCTTGGATTGTAAGTGATATTCTTGGATTTGGCATGTTGGTGGATTGAAACCTTTGAGCTGCCACAATTTTTTTTATTCAAACTTTTAAAATGTTAAGTTTGTTGCGATGATAAATGTTATGAAAAAAGTAAATTATATGTTAAGAAAGAGAATTTTTTTTTAAGAAATGCTTAAATTATTAATAAAGTTTTGTTAGGATTTCCTACTTGTAAATTAACAACAATAAAGAAAAACCAAGCAAACCATTAATCTCTTTTTGGAGGGTACGTAAAAAGTCTCAAGAACAGCGAACTCATTCCAATGTATATATAGCTCACATAATTAATTATAAAATAGAAAAAGCTATTTAACAACAAAAGTTGAAATACATAAATTAATTTTTAAACCTAGTCAAAATGAAATTTAACCGTGTATTTCTGTATCCTCAAATCTACGTTTTCATATTTTAGCAAAGAGTCACTTTCTAAGTCCCAAAGTAATTGTAGCATACGTTTTCAAAACAAATAAATGTCATGTGATACCTCAAATTGCACGCCTGTTTACTGTCATATTTTTGTCTTCAACTTTATTATTAAAATTATTTAATAACGTGTTGCGTATTACAAGTGGGCACGTCCACTTCTCAAATTGGATCGACAATGTTATAAATATAAAATTATTTTATTTTTACTGAATTCAATGTGATGATGTGTAAAATGGCAATAACTAAGATCGGTATTTTAGGAATGGAATTTTACACGCAAATTGTTTGTTATAAGGTGATTTGTTTGTAAATAATTAATAAATAAATAAAATTATCATATTTTGATTTAAATTATTTAAATAGAGTAATGGAATTGTGAAAACTATCAAATTTAATATAATAATTAGTTTTGTTTATAGTAGTCATTTTATTTTTAAGGTTTTTTCAAATTTTTTTTTATATGTCTGGCGGAATCAACAACTTAAGCGGCACACATTGTAAGTCGGGGGGAATTGAACTAGAAACCTCATAGAACTTCATTTTCACGGCATTTGCCAATTGAGCTGCCTCCTCGAAGCAGGTTTTTTCAAATTTACTATAAATAGAGTAATGGAATTGTGAAAATCATCAAATTTAATATAATAATTAGTTTTATTTATAATAATCTAAATATTTTAATTTTTTAAGATTTTTTTAATCAATTTTATTCAAAATTGATTTAAAAATTACTGGAACTCATATTTAATTGATTGAATTATATAATTTAATTACTTTACAGTTTTTCAAAACACTAAATCCATTTATATATTTAAAAATTTAGATAAAAAATTCAAAACAACCTTGCCCACTGCTTAGCAGGAAAACCAATAATGATCACAAGGAGAGGCGGACGAAAAGCTCTGTGGAGGAGCGGGTCAAGCGTGCGAAGACATTTGACAGGGGAGAAGGACGATTGAATAATGCCAAAAGGAGTTTTTTTTTTTAATGTTTTAATGTAACAATAGGTACCAAAACCAGATAAGTCATAACAATATTAAATCCACACAGTCGTTTCAATGTTTTCAGCGCATTGATAATTTTCGTTAATTAAACAATTAAATCAATGTTTGCAGCCAATTTATAAATATGAACTCTATATATAAACATAATATGAATCTTTTATAAAAACAGTTATATCAATGTTTTGAGCCAATTCATAATTTTTCAATATGCATACAATTCGAATGATATTTTCATACGAATGTTCTTAGTCAATAAAAATAAAATAATACATAAACAGTTTTATAATATGATTAAAATTATTTTTTTAAAGTTGAGGTATGGTAAAATAAAAATAATTTTTTTTATAATATAATTAAAAATTATAATCTTTAAAAACCAATCTATAATTAAAAGTTGACTCCATGATAAACTCGTTCTATATATATTACTCGTTCTATATATATATATGAATATGAGAACCTAACCTCGATAAATTCGTCAATCATTGTCGTTATTATATGACAGTATTAATATAAAATGAAAATTTATATTAACAGGATAAGGGATGACAGGTCTATACTGACACAAACATATTAGTAATATATTTGTGTACAGTATAATTGTATATTAAATATATTTTTAACATTAAAATATTAGGTTATTCTGTGATAGTAAGACGTTGACTAAACATATTCGTAATACAATCGTGTACAATGTTATTATATATTAAATATATTTTTAAAATTAAAATATTTTGTAATATTGTGATACTAAGACATTGACCTAAATATTGTATCAATTTTCTCTTTATGTTTATTTAGTTTAATTTTTCCAATGTTTAATATACAATTTTTAGACTACACAATACATATTTAAAATTAGTATTTTAATGTAGTAGTTAAGATGTTAATATAAACATTATAAAAAATTACGATAATAAGAGGTTGATTGAAATATAAACATTGACTCTATAGATACATTATTCACATTTTCTCTTCATGTTTGTTTTAATTTGTTTTTTTAATTTATCATTCTCGAGCAATACAATGCACATTTAGAATTAAAATTTTAATATAGTGGTTGAAGAAAGACATACTTATATATAAAAGTTATATTATTAAACTCTTAACAAATATAAAAAACAAGAATTATATATTTTACAATTTATATTTAGTGGTTAAGACACGATAATCATGTAAATAATTTTAATTGCATCAACCTTACATGATTAAGATTATCAAAAGTTATATTGAACTTTTCAAAAAAAATCTTTAACTTTGGACAAAATCTTTTGTTGTTTAGATTACATTTATATGATTAAATGGATTAACTTGGTCACTCAAATTTGCAGATCGAATCATTTTCAATAAAATTTTGAACAAAATCAAACAAAAAAAACCGTTAATGAAATAAAGCATTATAGGTTAATGATATAATATAAAGCATTACAGGTTAATGATGAAAGATGGATTTTAATGCAAGTATCATTTAGAAAAATATACTCTTATTTTTGTAAATGAAATATGTTTTTTATTTAAATTCTTGTTATTTTTATATATTTTTTTATTTTTTTAGCTGGCCTAGAAAATGAAAAGCCACGTGACCATAAATCTTTCTACTATGTAGCAAAACTTTAATCTTTGTTAATCATTAAATATGATCAAGTAAAAGTTAAAAAATAAACATGTAAACAGATGTCTTTATAATAGTGAGGAAGTTAGTGGTTGAAATCACAACCATTGATTTATTGAGACGAATAAGAATATTCCATCAATATTTAATCTTGTTCATACAAAACTAATTAAACAGTGAAAACCTAATAAATATGTCCATTATCAATAGATGTAAGCCTTTAAACACAATTATATATAATTTTAATTGAAATCTTAAAACTTTATTATAAAATGCAATTTTATTATTTTTACATATATTTCAATTTTTTAGTAGTCCAGAAATAATATAATATTACTATATAGATAGTTTTATATAGATAATTTTAGTAACTGAGAATATATAATTATACATAATTTTAATTGAAATCTTAATAGATATAAACTTAAATTTGAATGTGATTTTAATTTAATATAATTTAATTATCACAAATGATGTTATTATTTAACGACAACATTAAAATTAATACAAAGCATTGAATAAGTGATCTCGGCTCTGCGGTTTTCCGCGCCCCCTCTGGTCGCGTCCTTCTTTTGTCCGAAGGCGCCAATGTCTAGGATCCGTTTTTCCCTCCCTCACTCATGCGAAATTTCCGCATGCGGTTTTGCGAAGGACCTGCGACGGTTTCATGCCCTTCCTCCCGGGATTCCAGCGCGAACGTTTTGGAACCCCACGTCATGGAGGACAGCTATATCGAACAGGTGGACTATGAGGTCAGCCCTTATAACGAGTGGGCTTTTCGACACCTGCTAGAATGAGTGATGATGAAAATTGAATCTTTCCTAGCTCTTCCAAAGGGTTGAATCTCTCATGTTCATGTTAGAAAGAAAGGTAATTCAAAAAATATCTTTAAAAAAAATTGAAAATTTTTGAAGTTATTTGTCGTTTATGAAGGGTAGCAAATATTATAAAATGTTAAAAGAAGGGTTATATTCTCAATAACCCATCAATGTCTTCAATTGGCTCTTATCTATTTCAGGATATCGTGTATCCTTCTACAACATTAAATCCATCATATATGTGTCACTTAATGAATGTTTTACAAGTTATCTTTGTGAATCCCCACTTGAATTTATGTGTCATGAGCATTTTCTATTCATGTCAATATGGGAAATGACATTGCATTTAGTTTACATACTTTATGTTTTTGAATACCACACTCGCCATAATTCCATTTGCTTTTCCTCTTATCTTGTCTCTTTAAAAAAAACAATTAGTCTTAGGTTATGGATATAAGTTGTAATAACATTGAGAGCTTATTAGTAGGATTAATTACAAATGAATTTTTCAATGTCAATTTTGAAAAGAAAACACTAGACATTGAGTGAACCTAGCTAGATCAAGTCATATCTCTTTTTCATGTTCACGTATTCCACCTCTCTAATAGTATCTAACATGTTGATTCATAGTTATTTTATTACATTCATAATGCTATATGTTTATCTATTAAAATTCATGAGATGGTTATAGCTTTTGTATCTAATATGATTATTATTTCAGTGGACCTCTCAACAACTTAGTATGTAACTCATGTCATCCCCACTAATACAATAGATAATGGAAACAAAATACACAATTAAGAATTGAATGTAAATCTCTCTACAATCCACCAATCTTGTACAAGCTTGGTCAATCTTGTCATAAAGATAACACATAGTTTTTCTTTGTTTCACATAAAATTGTTTAATGATTATGTTTCGGATTACAAACTCTATTAAGCTTGGTAAAATTTTCCAACTTGTATGTTCCATATTAAGTTTAGATATGAACTTGCAAAAACTGAACCTTCTCAACATTACAAAACCTAAAAATGGGATTACAACAATGAGAACTTTGATTTGTTCATTTCATCTATATCATCATCAAATCCACACTCCTTTGTTCTCTAGAATGATCATTCCACTTTTCTTGATTCTATGGAACTTTATCTATCACACTCTTCACTTTCTTTTTTTTTGTTTATAGAAACATTGGCATTAGTGTGATGATGATTTGCAAATTATTTTTGAAAGCCCCATAACACTCTTTCTAGAATTAATGCTTGGAATAACATTTTTGAAGTTTGGTGGGGTTCTTAAGAAAGTTAGGGAGAAGGAAACATATTTTTTATTCTCATAAAACTTATGCATTAGAGATTATGCTCTAACATCCCACTTTTTTCATGCATTTTCACATGGTTTAAGAGATAAAGTGACCAATCTTTTGGATTATTGAGAGGGGGGGGTGAATTAGTAATAGCATAATTATAATCCTTTTTCTCCAAATAATCCAAGTGTTATATCAATGTAAAATTATTATCCAATAATGAGCAATAAGAAATGAACAATCACACACATACATAGTACACCAGTGTTTTACGTGGAAACCCAAATCGAGAGAAAACTGCCGAATGTTTTATCTTACATGTCTTGAAGAATTACATTCATTGGAAGCACCGACTTCCTTTTTTTTCTATTTGCAACTGGGAGGAGGCTCCAACCCCCTAGTTTCTCAGGCTACAACCTGAGGGAAGCTCCAACTCCTCAATTCTCTAGCTACAACCAGAATGAGGCTGCAACCTCCTATGTTCTCCGGCTACAACCGGAAGGTGGCTACAACCACCTGTCCTTGCTCCGTCCAATCGCCCTAAAGTAAAAGTAGAATGATGGAACCAATGTCACACTATCACTGTGAGATATACTGTTGTAAACATGTACCCATAAACTTGAACCATGCATCAACCTGTACGTCAACCTGTAATCAACATGTACCATAAATACGTGCATCAACCATGCACCAACCTATACCAAACAATCTGTAATCAACCTGTACCATAAACAAGTGCAACCAATCATGTACCAAGTACGTACCAATCACGTGTCAAGTACTCATCAACTATGATTCATCAATATGTACCAACATCATCAAATATACACCTCATGTATGTGCCAACTCATCAACTACTTGTCTCAAGCATGTACCCAACTTGTACCTCAACCAAAATACCTCATCAATTTCATCATCCAAATATGATTTGTTAATATTTAATAGACCTGGTGTATATGATCACATACCTGCAAACCTTCTTTAACTTTAACTACAAGAGACTAGCATTTTCATCAAACGTTTCTTTAGTCTCACAAGACTAGTTTTGGATTAGTCAACAACCCTAACTTGAAATAATTGTAACGTTGTACCTGTAATAAATAAAGATATGGAACTGATACACAATGTTATTTAGTGTGTTTTATGCAATTCCTCCAAGTGTCACTACTTGGAACCTCTCAAAAAAGGAGTTATGGCAAAAATGGCACACCTTTCTCAATTCTGGATTATTCTTGAGAGCGACCTTGTAGAGCGTTCCCCGCACAAAATATTTATTTAATTGATCTGAAACCGTTACAAAACATACTACATACTGTAATATAACCAAAACATTTGGTCTTACTAAATTTGGATCTGTTATGAAGAAGTTATGACGTTTTTACCTGAAACACCCGTTTTTGACTAGTTTCAGGACTAGCCACAAACCCTATTTTCGATGGAGTGTAACTCCAAAAATACAATGAACCACAAGATGAATTTTTTACCAAATATACTTGGATATGTTTCCTCAATGGAATAGAAATTTCACGGTCTAAATCATTCTAGAGAAACATTTATTGTGAAAATGGTGAGATGACCTGAAAAAAAAACATATCTTAGAAAACATCATCAAAAGAATTTATCCTTCCTTGAATTCCAACCTTCTATTCTTCACTTTCCTAAGAAATTAGGCTTAGATATCCTTTGGTTGCCTCATACACCTATAGGTATTCAATATGCTCAAGTGTGTCTTAAATTAGAGAGCCTTTCCTCTTATTTATACTCTCCAAGTAGCTTCCTTAAAAACATCTTCTAGGTCACTTTGTCCACTTTCCTTATTTTAGGGTTAACTCACTTATAATTTCTCCATTAAATTTATTATTGAATTAATTTATTTTGTATCACTTTGAATTATAGTACACTCATCACTTCACTTTATTATTTACCTTTGAAAATCTCTTAAACCACTTTGACTACTTTGACCTTTTGGGACTTCTAGATGACATATGAGGATCCTCCAACTTCGTAAGGCCATAACTCTCAAACCGTGAGGAGTTATGTGACGTTACACATACCACCAGAATCGGAATGACATGTATTATCCATATAGAATAGTATTACCTGAAAATATATCAAAACTCATACCTTTATCCATCAAACAAACTTGGGTCCATTACCCAAACCTGGGTTCTCCAACTTCTCATGGCCATAAATCTCTAACCATGAGGAGTTATGTGGCGCTCCACATACCACCAGAAATGGAATGACAAACACTATCCATATAGGATAGTTTCACTGACAAATTCACTAGCATTCATCTCATTATTCCACAAATAAGTATGGGTTCTCTAACCATACTTATAGGATAACTCAATTTGCAAAGTGTCTTCCCATGAGGGCTTTCACCATAAGGGGACCACTTTGGAGTTCATCCATTTATACTTATTATCAACCATGACAAGACAATAATGAATCATCATTACATCAAACAATATTGGGTCCATTACCCAACCTTTGTGCTACGAGGATTTATTCAAGAGTTGACATCAATGACAACCAACCTTAATCAACAATCCCCCCCTTTGGCATTGATGACAACACTTTGATGCAATACTGAAATCATATCACTCATGCTCCCCCTGGAACCATGTCTCTATCCTCTGCCTATCCTCTGCCTTTGATAAATCTCTCGCCCTTTGTCATCAATGGCAAAGGTATCTTTCCATCCGGGGTTGCTCCCCCTAACTAAACTGCCCTCTTATGGTGCTTCCTCGTGTAAATCTAAGACATATAAGATAAGCATTCAAAAAACATTCATTTTGGATTAAAAATAAATCCAATTCTATGGATAAGATATTCAAAGGATTCCCATGGAAGTGGTTTTGTGAAGATGTCTGCCACTTGTTCTTTTGTGCCCACATACTCAACTCTGATGTTATTTTCTGCAACCTTCTCCTATAGAAAGTGATACTTTATTGGAATGTGCTTCGTCTTGGAGTGAATCACAAGGTTCTTTGAGATACTGATGGCCCTTGTATTATCACAATAGATTGGAATGAGCTCATCATACTCAACTTGTATATCTATCAGAGTTTATTTCATCCAAAGAACCTATGTACAACATGATGCTACTGCAATATACTCTACCTCAGTTGCAGATGAAGATACTGATGATTGTTTCTTGCTTAGCCATGATATTAAACACTCACCCAAGTAGAACGTTGCTCTAATGGTGCTTTGTCGGTCATCAATACAACCTGCCCAATCTGCATCCGTGTAGGAAATAAGTGATAGATCCTTTCATTCTGGATACCATAATCCAAAACCTTATGTTCCTTTGAGATATATGAAAATCCTCTTCACTGCTAACACATGTGACTCCTTTGGTGCTGCTTGAAATCCTGCCACCTGTCCAACTGCCTACATTACATCTGGTTTGGATGCTGTCACATATAGTAGGCTTCCAATCATTGACCTGTATTTCTTTTGATCTATAGACTTCGAATCATCATGTTTGCTCAACTTGCAATTGGTTTGCATAGGAGTGATAATTGGTTTGCAATCTTCCATTTCGAACCTCTTTAGAATTTATCTGATATACTTGGTTTGATAAATAAGGATTCCTTGGTTGCTTTGACGTATCTGAAGTCCCCAAAAGAAGGATAGTTCTCCAAGTAACGACATTTCAAATTCATTTTGCATATCTTTTGCAAATTTCTGGTTTAACCTGTCATCATCACTACCAAAAATAATATCATCAACATAAACTTTAGTTAATAAAATATTACCTTCACTTACCTTGATGTAGAGGTTGTTGTCCGCATTTCTTTTTTTGAACCTTGCCTGTTGTAGATACTTATCCAGTCTAGAGTACCATGCTTTAGGAGCATTTTTTAGACCATACAAGGCCTTCTTTGATTTACACACATAGTTTAAGTTCTCTGACAACTGAAATCCTTTGGGTTGTTCAATGTAGACTTCTTCTTCAAGTTCCCCATTCAGAAAAGATAATTTTACATCCATATGATATACTTTAAAAATTTTGGAGCATGCATAGGCTAAAAGCAACCAGGTTGCTTCCATTCTGGCAACTGGGGAAAATGTCTCTTCAAAGTCAATTCCTTCAATATGTGCATATCCTTTACATACCAATCTAGATTTGTTCCTTGTAACTTGTCCATCTTCATTTAATTTATTTCTGAAAACCCATTTTGTGTTGATCACATTTTTATTCTTTAGTCTTGGAACCAGTTCCCAAGTGTCATTTTTCTCTATTTGATCCAATTCTTCATTCATGGCCTTATTCCAAAATTCATCCTTGTTGGCTTCTTCAAAATAGTTTGGTTCAATTGTAGATAAGAGTCCTAGGTGTGTTTTCTCTGGTGAACGGATTTTTCTTCTAGTCTCAACTCCTGCATCTTTGTTTCCAATAATTTGAGCTGAAGGATGATTATTCTGTACTCGTTTGCTAGGTGTCTTTGGAGATACTTGTTGAACTTGCTCTTCTATTTATGTCGGATTCTCTTCATATTCCTCTTCTACTTCATCTTCTTCTTCTTCTTCGAAAATTTGTTCCATTGATTTGTTTTCTTCTTCTTTTGATTCTGGTCTGCCTATTTTATCAATTGTTACATTGATACTTTCCACAACTTTTTTCAATCTTAGATTGTAACACTTGTATGTTTTCTTTGTACTTGAGTAACCAACACGTAATCCTTTGTCGAAATGAGAGTCAAACTTTCTCATTCTTCCATATTCTCTTTTGATGTAGCATTTGCTTCCAAAAACTCTGAAGTGCTTCACATTTGTTGGTCTTCCTTAAAATAGCTCGTAGGGAGTTTTATCAGTGTTGTTTTTTAGCATTACTCTGTTTTGAATGTGAACTATTGTATGCACTGCCTGTGTCCAAAATATATCTGTCAATTTGAAATCCATTAGCATTGTTCGAGCCATTTCCTGTATTGTTTTGTTCTTTCTTTCAACAACTCCATTATGTTGATGTGTCCTAGTAACATAGAATTGTCTTTTTATTCCATGACCGTTGCAATAGTCCATAAATTTATTTGAAGTGAACTCTCTTTGATTATCATATCTCAAGCATTTGATTCTTGAATCCATCTCATGTTCAACCATTTCCTTGTAGATCTTGAATTTTTCAAAATCTTTTGACTTGTTCTTGAGAAAACAAACTGCAGTCATTGTTGTATAATCATCAACTAATAACATAAATTATCTTTCACCTTTTAATCCTTTTGTTGTAGTTGGTTGAACTAGATCAGTATGCACAATTTCCAGTGGTCTTGTTGTTGAATATTCCTTTGATTTGAAACTAGTCTTTCTTTGTTTTCCTTGTTGACAATGCTTGCATAAAGTGTTGGTTGGTTTCATGATCTGGGCATTTCTCTGACTGCTTCTCTTTTGTTGACTTTCACAAGGTTATCAAAATGCATGTGATCCATTCTTATGTGCCATAGCCAACTTTCATCTTCCTTTCCTAGAAAACACTTTTCATTTCCAATTTCACTTAACACATATATGTTGTTTGAAGTTCTTGTAGCTGTACCGACCAATTTCCCTGAACCTTCTCTTCTTATCTCACACTTTTGTGAATCGAAAGTAATTTTATGACCTTGGCCACACATTTGACTCACACTTAGAAGATTATGTTTCATATATTCTACCAGTAGAACATTTTGTGCCTTTTTATTTTTGTTCCCAATTCAGACTGTGCCTTTTCCAATGATTTTGGCTGAATTATCATTTCCAAAGGAGACTGATCCATTTTTTTCCTTTCGCGATGTAAGAAATTTGTTTCTATCACCTGTCATGTGTTTTGAACACCCACTATCAACATACCAACCATGTTTCTTTTGCTTAGCTTGTAGAGCGACTATGCATTCTTCATTGCTATACTGATCTTGCTTTCTTATCCATATCATTTTCTGAGGTTCTTGTCTGTGACTGTTGTTATTTTTTTGAGGTTCTTTAGGAGGGACTGTCATTCTACCATTTTTTTCCATGTGTCCAAATTTTTTACATTTGTAACATTCCACTTCAGTGCTCAAAGATTAAAACCTGTTGTAACTTTTTCTTTGTGTTTCACTAGGTCTTCTTGAGTAACCCCTTTGTTTATGACTCTCAAAGTTGTTATTGTTCCTTTTGTTAGCTTTGCAATTCACAGTTTTATGTCCAAAATTATTACATGCATAACATAAACC
>SNQJ01S0127579.1:25334-38341 GCA_010110895.2 Picea sitchensis
AATTTATTTTGTATTCACTTTGAATTATAGTACACTCATCACTTCAATTTATTATTTACCTTTTAAAATCTCTTAAACCACTTTGACTACTTTGACCTTTTGGAGCTTCTAGATGACATATGAGGGTCCTTCAACTTCGTAAGGCCATAACTCTCAAACCGTGGGGAGTTATGTGACATTCCACATACCACCAGAAATAGAATGACATCTACTATCCATATAGAATAGTATTACTTGAAAATATATCAAAACTCATACTGTTATCCATCAAACAAACTTGGGTCCATTACCCAAACTTGGGTTCTCCAACTTCTCATGGCCATAAATCTCTAATCATGAGGAGTTATGTGACGTTCCACATACCACTGGAAATGAAATGAAAAGAACTATCCATTTAGGATAGTTTCACTGAAAAATTCACTAACATTCATCTCATTATTCCACAAATAATCATGGGTTCTCTAACCATACTTCTAGGATAACTCAATCTGCAAAGCGTCTTCCCGTGAGGGATTTCACCATAAGGGGACCACTTTGGAGTTCATTCATTTATACTTATTATCAACCATGAAAAGACAATAACGAGTCATCTTTACATGAAACAATCTTGGGTCCATTACCCAACCTTTGTGCTACAGGGATTTCTTCAAGGGTTGACATCAATGACAACCAACCTTAATCAACACAATCAATATCTTCAATAAAAATAACATAATAACATACTTGGTGGTCTTGATGAGTAATTTCCTTTAGTTTCATGCTTCTATGGATTTTTGAAAGCTCCAAATCATAAACATAATAAGATATGGATTTTATCATGCTAGTTTTTCATGTTCCTAAAGGCTTGTAAATCAAGTAGTGTCTCTTCATTGCTTTTATAATCTTTTGATATAATTATCACCCTTCAACAAATGCCTCAAGATCTATTACAATTTCTTGTTTTTTAGTGAGATTTAGAATGAACATGACTCCTATGGTTAAGTAGGATTGGAGTATGCTTAAAATATGAATGTAAGATGCATTTTTCATGCATCATATGGATACATAAATTACATTCTCTCTTATATCATGGGTGTCCACAAAAATGTTTGATTTTGTGATCATGTCTAAAGTTTCATATTGCATTTTTAACATTTTTAAATTCCTTTGAAGAAATCATGGCTCAATATTTATGATTTTTTCTTATTATTAATGCATATATAATCCATTAAAAGGTTATAATTCAAATTAGAAAGTATGATTATTATTATTTTTATTGAAATTTCAACTTATCTATTTGGTTATTCGTTAAATTTACCTAGTTTACTCTTGTCAATTTAAGTACAACTACTTTTTCATCTTTTCATCATGGAAGGGTTGAATGAGTATATACCTTTGAACTTGGAATTAAGAATAGACCTTCAAGTATGATCATTGGTTGGAATACCTTAGAAGCACTAGTCTTAATGGGCACATTTCTCCAGGGGAGGTAGGTGATTACTACCCTAACGTCGACTCCTTCATTTTGGTTGTAGTGGCATTGAGGAATGATCCCCCTCCCTGCTTCGTAGTTCTAATTTCCTCGACCTGGTCAACTCCTCTCCATTCGTTAGTTCATATCCCCTCTATGAGGCTCTCTCCCTCTCTGCAACCTTTGTCTTCCCCTACCTTTTCAGAGCCCTCGGTCTCCCCTATGCCCTCTCATTCACACTTTGGCTCTCAGATTGAGCCCGAGCAACAAGTCTCCCAAAATAAAATGTGTATGCATGAAAATTTATCCAAGGTAGAGATATTTGTCGAGAAGTATATCACAATCAAAGAGCTTTGAAAATTGGTGGGAAAAAAATTTGTTGATGAGTTCACAAGTAAGACAGTCAAGGATGACTCTTTAGCCCGCTAGCTGGAATCTAGTTGGGTCTTAGTTCTTGGTTACACGTCGATGTTTTATGAATTAATTAGAGGATGTCTATGCTTCATCCTGTGGTCAGAGGAGGACTATGTGAAGATTAAGAGTTAATCTTGGAATTGGGATTCTTGGAGGCTCTCTCTACATGACTGGTTGGTAGACTTCGACCATTCTAGAGCCTTGGTCGTGGTAGTAAAGGTATGGGAAATCCTTCCAGGGATTCCATTGGTTTTCTGGACTTAAGAATCCCTCACAACAATTGGCAACAAAATTGGCACCTTCATCAGACTCGAGCCAGAATGGGAGGAAAAATTTAACCATAGGTGGGCTTGGGTCCAAGTTAAAGTTGACATCAAAGATGGTATGATTTGTGAGCTTGATATGATCTATGGATCCTTCATTTGGAAACAAAAGGTGGATTATTGGATACTCCCTTTCAAGTGCTACAATTTCCATGAGCTAGGGTACCTTCAAGCCTAGTTTCCCATGATTCTTTTCCTCATGCACCCAAGGCATAAAATTTGGAGAAAGAAGGAGGAAATCTCTCTTCAGGATAAAACATTTTTGTTCTATGGAACAGAGGAATGCAATAAAATTCATAGAAATTCCCCCATGGCCAATGTGAAGTATTTTCAAGAGGATTCAAAAAAAACTATGGTAAGTTATTGTTTATTCCCCTTTGTTCTCCTAGTTTTTTGTCTCTGGTTCTCCCTCCCTCTCCTTCCTTTTACTCCTTATTTGACCCTTATCTTCCCCCCCCAGGACCCTCTCCCTCCCCCTCCCCTCTTGTTTTTCGAGTTCAGAAAGTTATTTTTGATGAGGACAATCCTCTCCTTCTTTCTCTATGCGAGCCTCCTAGATTTCCCGTGTCTCCCCCCACTTTTCTTATTGTTGAGTTAGTACCCCCCTTTATCGTATCCTATCCTTTCTTCTCTTGCCTTGTCCTTGGATCCCTCTCCCTCCCCTCCCCTCACCCTTGGATCCCATGACAAAGGTGGACTCCTTGACCATTTCATCCCCCCTTATGACCTTCCCCTTCTCCAAAAAAAATGTATCTGTTGAGACTCCATACTAATAAAAATGGGAATGTATCCTCTTTTGGTGGCTTGGATATTGATCATGATCATCCAAATTCATTGAGAAGTAAGTCGATTCTTATAGAATAACATCAAAAAGTTGTTCTAGACATAAACAAAGGAAAACATTCAAATTTTTTCTAGGGCCCTTGGAGAGGGGAAATCCATCAAAATGCCCCCCCCCCATGATTTTCCAATCCTTCAATGCTAGGGTTCTTGGGGGTGCCTAAAAAAGACTAGTCATCAAACAATTCATTTAGATCCATAACCTAGACGTGCTTCTTATTCATGAAACAATGTGTGAAGGCTCCAAAGTCATTGTTTTGTTGGAAACTTAGTGTAAAAACTAGTCGTTTTGTGCTATAGACACGACGGGTCAGTCATGTGGTCTTCTATCAGGTTGGAATCAATCATGATAATCTCTTTTATATTCATCTTGTCAGTCTTCTATCTCTTTGAAGTTATAAGTAGAATGCATTGAGTCTTCGTTGAACATCAGTAACATATATGGTCCCTATGTGGATCATATCCCTTTCTAGGAGGAGCTGGCAGCTTCCACTCAGGGATGATTTTAAGGATGGAAATTTATTTTAAAATGTAGAAACCTTAGCGAATCTTACGAATCCTTCATATGCCAACTATAAATGTTTACCAGTATTTTTGTAAAAATATTCAAATTTCTAAGTATTTTATATAGTTTGTATAACATTTTGGCGATTTTTAAAGTAAAATAATTTTATCCTATAGAATTTGGGTGAATCATTTTTAGAAAAGAGAATATGTTTTTGGGAAAAAACTATGGAAAATTAGCCCATGAGCGAAATTTAGCCCCTAAAATCATCCCTGCTTCCAGTGCTATAGATGGGTATCATACTCTAGTAGGTGGAGATTCAAAATTCACTCTATCTCTTCACAATGTTTTGGGATCTAATCCCCACCAATATCCTGAAAGTGGCTTTTTTAATTCTTTCGTGGAGAAACACCATCTCATAGACATAGAACCCATCAAACTCGAGCCCACATGGAGGTTTTTTCATTTAAATGATGACACCATTTCGAAAAGGCTTGATTGATTTCTAGTGTCAAAAGACCTAATGTCTTATGGCCTAATGATGAATCCTTTGTCTCTTCAGGTGGCCTATTAGACTACCCTCCTATTATTCTAAATGTGGATCCTGTAGAAACAAAGCCCCTGACCCCATTCAAGTTCAACCCCACGTGGTTGGAATAGGAACACTTTTTGTAAATTATTTTCAGGTTATTTGGTTCATCTCTCTTCCTTGGAGTCCTCGATGTTCATGAGGCAGTTTACAAATAAAATGACTGGTGTAGAATAGGTATCAAAAACATGATCGGTGTAGTTTAATAAGAAGTCCAAACCAACATTGGAGGACACATAAATCTAGGCCGTCACTCTAAAATTGGAGTTGGATGAGTCTCCTCTCTCAACGGAGCTTCTAAATAGGTTGTGATCACTTGAGGACGTTCATCACTCCTTCATAGATAAGGAGGAACATATCTAGCACTTGAAGAGTAGGGCCATTTGGATCAAACATCATATGAGAGATTGAACACCTAGAAAGGAAATTGTATTGGTATTTTAAGGATAAGGTAGAGGAAGGAATCATACATTTCTCCTCTCTTTTTAAAGAACCACGGGGTTACCCAATCCATGAGATTCTGGAGGTAATATCGAAATTTCAACCAATATTTATGGAAAACAAGAACAGATCTCTCTCTAAGGAGGTGACAGAAGTGGAGGTGAATGGGACCCTCTTCTTAATGAAAAAGGGGAAGAGTAATGGCCTGAATGACCTAACTGTGGAATTTTACGTCACTTTCTATGATTTAGTTAAGGAGAACTTTCTAAAGGTGGTGAGAGAGTCTCAAAGCTCTAGAAAAATGATTGGATCTTTAAAATCAACCTTCCTTGCTCTCATTCCCAAGTCTCAATATGGGAAATCCTTCTGTGACTATCGTCCAATCTCACGTTGCATCGTAATATACAATATTTTTTCCAAGGTCATCACCCGACGTCTCAAGTCTATGCTTAGTGAAGTATTATTGAAAGAACAATTTGGATTCTTGAGAAATCATCAAATCCATGACACATTCTCCATAGCTTAGGAATCTCTACACTCCATCAAAACCTCCAATCAAGAAGCGGAAGTCCTCAAACTTGAAATTTCCACGACATATGATCAGGTGAGTTGAAATTTTATCTGTCTATCTTAATCCATATGGGCATGGATATCTTAGTTATCAATTGGATTAAGGGGTGCATCCAGTCGGTCTCTTTTTCAATTCTAATCAATCGCTCTCCCTCATGTTTCTTTAGATCCTCTCGCAGGATTAGACATGGATGTCCTCTATCCCCTTTCATATTCCTAATCATCACCAAATCCCTAAACATGATGATGGTAGATGCTATAGTTTCTAGATCATTCACAGGTATAAAAAGATCTTCATTCATGTATATCTCTCATCTTTTGTTTTTCGACAATGCCCTTTTCTTCTCTCATGGATCCCTTCAATATTTGGAAATTTTAAAAGGGATTTTGGATTTGTACTACAAGGGTTCAGGGATGAAAATTAATGAGGGAAAATCCTACCTTCTTTCACACAAGTTTCCTCCCCCGATTTCACGTGATGTGTCTAACCTTTTCCCTTTCCCTCAGAAAGGAATGAAGGAAGACTTTAAATACCTCTACTTCAATCTAAATCCCAACAATTACTATTTTGTTGATTGGTTCTAGATGGTTAAGAAGTGGAGGCTCGTGTTTCTTTTTGGGTCAACCATCTCCTTTCCCAGGGTAACAAACTAATTTTCCTCAAGTTAGTAATCGAGAGAATTCTAGTCTACTAGACCTCCATAATGGTTGTCCTAAAATATATCCTTCACTAAATTTGCAAGACATGTATTCATTTTCTTTGGTCTATCTCTCACGGAACTAGTGGAATCCCCCTAGTCAAATGGGATTGTGTGGCCCTCCCTAAGGAAATATGTGGATGAGGCCTAAAAACCATTACTCACTTTCACCGGGAGATAGATGAAAGAAGTCTTTGTAGGCTTATCCATAGTGACAGACTATGGGTTGAGTCCTCAAATCTAAATGTATTCTTGATCTTTCAATCAAATATTGGTTTAGATAGCCTCACAAATCTTCCAAAGGCTCAACAATATGGAAGGCCTTGGTATCCACTTTTTATTTAATTGGTCCTTGGGTGATCTAGAAGGTGGGAAATGAAAAAAGAATCAGGCTAGGAGAGGATCCTTGGCACAGCTCCGAAAATGATTATCATCTATCTAAATCCCTCAGTCAAATTATTCATAATGCGGGCATTTATACATTGGAGGATGAAAAATAACAATACCCTCATATAGTTGGGAGACAAGGTTGGAATTATTCTACTCTCATAGGTTTATCTAGTAAAGAGGCCTCTTAATGGGACCATTACATTTCCCTCCTAATTTCAAATTTCATAAGGATCAACCCCATAGTACAAGATGAATTATGTTGCTTCAATAATCCCCACTCTGTGAATTTCACTACCAAATTAGGATACAAAATTGAAATGGAGACAAATATGTGAATGACAAAAATATTTGTGATGGAAAATCCTGTGGAAACTAATTGCCCCAATCAAGTGCAAAATCACCTCCTGTATGGACTAAAATAGAAAAATTCTTGCATGGGATGTTGGTTTAAAGATGGGATTGATTTTCCCTAGTCATTGTGCTCTTTATAAATCTTTTGAAGAATCCATATCACACATTTTCATCTTTGTCCTTAAGAAAAACAGGTGACGTGGCTAGTTTATTCGGATCTCTAGGAAAAGGCAGCCTGGAATAGAACTAGTCTTGGGGATTTCTTCAAACATTGGTTATCAAACACTTCAACAAAGAAATATGAAGGTCTTTCATGCATCCTTGTGCAAATCTTATGGTGGGCTAGGAACTCTAGTTTTTCCAAAATCACAGAAATATTTCCCAAGGTTACCTTCAAACTAGTACTCAGAGTGGTTAAGGAATTCTTGGAGGACATAAGGAAAAAAATATCCTCAACTGATTGCTATTCCAAAACTTTATTATGATATCTTGTGGGGATTCTCTGATGGGGCTAGTCAAGGTCATCCACATTTCTATGGAGTGGGGGTGGCATTATTATTAAATCAAAATTGGTATATGCACATCATCTATTCACATTGGAGAGGGTCAATTAATAATTGTGTTGAATTTATATCTTTGTGGACAATATTAGAATCATCTCCATGAAATGACTAAAATATATCTAGGTCTTAGGTGACTCGAAACTTGTTATGACCCAAGAGGGGCATATATAAGGTTAAATGTATATTATATGACCCCGAGGGGCGGAATATATGGGGATAAATGTACATGTAATGTGTAAATATATGTAATAGGGTCGGCCTAATAGAAAAGGGGCCTCATGTGTAGATGTGAATAGGTATATATAGAGATCATGTATTCATTATTTAGGACATGTGAATTTTTTTGTATGAATGTAATTGGGTATTTGGAGGAGGTTATCTTATTCTTTATGGAGTTATTGTGTAACTCATCTATGTTATCTATGTTGGAGTTGTGATCCATGCTCGCATTGTTGTACATGGTGTGCAATTATGGTTTATTCTAATATTTTAAGTATTTGGTTCATAACATTTGGTATCGGAGCATCGATCCTAGGGTTTCTCTTTTCCAAGAAAGTCACCTTAGAATTTTGCTACAACTTTTTTTCTGGGACAATTCGTAAAGTGAAACTTGGAGATTATATATAATACATATCAAGGTATCACTGGTGAAAATGTCATCTTCTAGGTCATTATACTTTCGGAGATATACTGTATGGAATATAGGGTTTTTTATTAGTCCTATAACTAGTATCAAACATGCGTTCTGGGTAAAACAATGATATCTTCTTCAACGAGGATCCAAATTCCATGATACCATATTACATATATATTTACACATTACATGTACATTTATCCCCATATAATCCCCCCATTGGGGTCATATAATGTACATTTAACCCTATATGTGCCCCTCTTGGGTCATAACAAAACTTGTCGTGGACTGGGAAAACATCAAGGTATATGTTACTGATGTTCACCTCTAGTATTTGTCTCATAGATACATTAGTTGTTTTTATCCTTTGAAAGGTCTGAAGTGGAACACATATTCAGAGAACTAAATACTCAAGCAGACACCATATCTAAAGAAGCTCTCTCCCTCCCAGTGGGCGCTTTTAATTGGTACAAATTCAAGAACGAGGAGGAGAAAAACTCTATGGATTTCCTTCTTTGATCCTGCAAAGTGTGATCCACTGATAAATTAGACTGATATTTTTTTTTTGCAATGTTCCCATATCTCATATTTTACTATGAAAAAGGATCATCCTTTTTTTTCTTGATGGTACTGCAAACTATTAACAACATGGTATAAGCTTTGCATCTTGTTGCTAGTAAGATATAATTGTATGAAGAAGAATGTTGAAAGGTCTATTTCAAGAGACTGAAACATGTATATTTCTTTTTTGAGGAATATAAATATTTTTTCATTGGAAAAAATGATGAGTGATGTATTTTTGGGAAAATATACTCTTAGTTTTGTAACTGAAGTATAATGAAGGGTACTTGAACAAGTTAATGATGGTCTCTCATTATGTGTTAGTGGCAATGAAAATTTGGAGGGATTATTAGAGGTATGTCCACAATGAATTTTAATATGGTGTAAAAATATGAAATATACGAAATTGAATTAGCTTTCTCACTATATAATTTTATTTATAGAATTTGTGTATGACTATGTGAAATTTGATTTTTTGTAATTGTGATATGATATTTTACATGCAAAATATAATGAATATGTTCCCATTAGTGAAGGTGTTGAGTACCTAAATGATGTAATTTCCTAAAAAATATTTATAGAATTGTAGAGAACACAATGTTCTTGTGGAGGGCTATTTTTTCAAATTTTATAATATTTATTTATTTATTTTTAAAATTACGAAAGTCATTATATCCTTGAAATTACAAGGCCTTGAGTTAATTTCTTTTATTTTTTTAATAATGTAGTCTTCGGATTGGGATAATCAACATTATGAGTTTTTGAACATTGAGTATGAGTCTATGGAACTTAGATATGGTCATGGGAAAAAACCCAATATTTAGGCCATAAAGGAAGCTTATAGGCTTATAGGGCCAAGAACGACACTTTAAACCACCAAAACTGAAATATCAAAGGCATCATTTTCATCTAACTAGGTATATAGGTACCAATAACATTTTTTAGCACTGGGTATGGGTCTCGGGGCCCTGGACATGGACAAGGGTGGAAACATGAATGTTAGTCCCTAAAGGAAGCTTCTAGCCACCTAGGGCCGAGATGGATGCCTTGAATAACCACACATGGCCTCTTAAGGGTTTCATTGGCATATTATTGTGGATGACAATGCCACTAGGTGGTTTTGAGAAGTAGGTATGTGTCACAAGGTCCTAGAAAATACCTAGGAAAGAAGGTCATGCCTTAGGTCCTAAATAAATCTTTGATACATCAAGAGCCATGAAAATTTCTTGAAGCATTGCAAATTACCTCTGGAGGGTATCCTTGGGCTCTAAAAAAGATGTTGGTGTTGTTAGAAAAATAGGATCGCGGAGCAATAAAATAAAACAAATGTGGAACTAAAACATAGAAGATACACAATACAATAAAGACACAAATATATGTGTTTTACCCAGTGTGGGCTATGTCCACCAGAGAAATTGTAAGGCCCTTCCTTTATTATTATCCAACAAATGAAGAGATACAACCTACAACACACCCATTGTAACTTCCTCTTCTTTCTATCACAATATCCTCTCTCAGAATACAATATTCACAATGATACATAGACGCAATACATTTCCCTCATAAAAGAGGGTTGTATTCTAGGGAAAAAACCCTAACATAACTTCTACCGTCAAATATGTGACCTTATAATGAATGGTCCAAATTTACTATGAAATTACAATATACATTTACAAGGAAATTTTTCCTTCGAGGGTCGCTTTCCCCCAGACCTTGCAGGAGGGGAAAGCCCCCCTTGCACTCCCCCACGTGGAGGAGTGTACATTCTTCCAGGGTGTATAATCTTCATGGGGTATAAACATGGCTAAAAACAAATACCTCTGAATTAGGAAGATAATCAAGATCCACAACCAATAATCTTCCACTTGGAGACTAATATCAACAACTCCATACCTGATGTATCTGTTGGACTATGATCCTTCTTGGACTTGGAAAATTTTTCATCTTCACCTTCATGCTTGAAGACCAACTGAAATTGAGTAGGAACTCAATTTCTCCCTGGTTACTTAACATGTCTGCAGAATTCTGTCTAATGTGTATATTTTCCAATTTAAAATGTCTATATTCCAAGATGGATCGTATGAATTGGTACTTGATTTATATATGCTTAGTAGTAAAATGGAAGGTTGAGTTCTTTGCAAGATGAATGGCACTCTCACTGTCACAGTACAAACTGTTATTCTCCTAATTCTTTCCCAAATCCTCCATAAACCTCTGTAACCAAATAATTTCTTTACTGGCCTCTATAGCAACAACATACTATGCTTCTATTGTTGAAAGTGCAACAAAATTTTGCAGTTTTGAAATCCAACTTATTGTTGTTCCACCTATAGTAAACACATACCCCGTGGTTCTCCTCCTGCTATCCTTATTAACTTCCATATCTGAATCAACATATCCCTGTAGAACAGTTTCTGAACCTCCAAAAAATAATGCATGAGTAGAAACACCTCTCAAATACCTGAGAATCCACTTTATTGCCTCCCAATTTTCTTTATCTGGATTGTTCATATACCTTCTCACAACTCCCATTGCATGTGCAATATCTGGTCGTGTGTAAACCATCACATACATCAAGGTCCCAACGGTTGATGAATAAGGGACCCTGGACATGTATTCTATCTCCTCCCGTGTCTTGGGACACATTTCCTTAGTTAACGTGAAATGGATGGCCAAAGGTGTACTAACTGGTTTTACATTTTGCATTCTAAACCTCTCCAATACCTTCTCTATGTACTCACCCTGAGACAATGTCAATTTGCGATTTTTCTTGTCTCTTGTTATTCTCATACCAAGGATTTTCTTTGTGGCACCCAAATCCTTCATCGCAAATGAATTAGATAATTTCTTCTTGAGCACATTTATATCCTGCATATTATACCCTTTAACAATCATGTCATCTACATACAATAAAAAGATAATATAACTTCCATTTTCTAGTTTTTTAAAATAAACACAGTGATCAGAATGACATATGCTATAACGTAGGTCTTTCATAAACCTGACAAATTTTAGATACAATTTCCTTGGAGCTTTCTTTAGGCCATACAAGTTCTTCTTCAACTTGCATACCAAATTTTCCTTCCCTTTGACCTCATACCCCTATGCCTGTTGCATATAAATCTCTTCCTCTAAATCCCCATGGAGAAAAGTTATTTTTACATCTAATTGTTCAAGATGTAAATCTTCTACTATGACGAGACTTAAAATAGTCCTAATTGAAGTCATTTTAACAACAAGAGAAAATATTTCATCAAAATCTATACCTTTCTTTTGTGCAAACCCCTTTACAACAAGTCTATCCTTGTACCTCTTTTTGCCTCCATCTTCTTCCTTCAACTTGTAAACTCATTTATTCTACAATGCTCTTTTTCCTGCAGGCAACTAAACCAAATCCCAAGTTTGGTTATTTACCAAGGAATCCATTTCCTCTTACATGCCTTGCTCCCACTTATTTTTAGTATTTACCTACATTGCCTCTTCATAACATTCTGGTTCACCAGAATCAATCAACATTAATAATACAATGAGGGAGAGTATTGTTTAGGGGGTCTACTTAACCTGGTAGATCTTCCAACAACACTCGTAGGAGTTTGAGGTACATGTTGCTCCTGTTGTTGTACATTTTTATTTTTTGGTACCTTTGGAATTTCTTTTTTAGTGATTTCATCAAGCACTATGTATTCCATTTTTTATTTTTCCTATTTCTTTCCCTAAAATTGATCTTTGTACATGACCTTCTAATTGAATATGACATCTCTACTCCTAATGATTTTATGATTTTCATAATCCCATAAGAGATAACCAAAATTATTAACACCGTATCCAATAAAGGTACACTTCTTGGATTTTTCCTCAATCTTTGTTCTATTTTCTTTATCAATGTGGACAAATGCTTCACAACCAAAAGTCTTCAAAAAGGAATAGTTTACCTTTTTACTTGTTCATGCCTCCTCTTGAATTATACCATCCAAAGATCTTGAAGTTACTTTTTTGATTAAGTAAACAACAATATCTACAACATCTTCCTAGAACTGTTAGGGAAAACCAACATGCAATCTCATATTCCTTCCATGCTCCATGATTGTCCTATTCATCCTTTCTAACACATCATTTTTTGTGGTGTTCATGGAACCATATTCTCTTTACGAATCCCATGGTATGAACAATAATCATCAAACTCCTTGCTGCAATATTCACCTCCATTGTCTGATCTAAGAAACTTCAACCTTTTTCTTGTCTCATTCTCAACCAAAGATTTCTATTTCTTAAAATATAAAAAAAATCAGATTTTTGTTGAATGCAATAAACCCAAGTTTTTCTAGTTGCATCTATTGATTATTTGGGTTCGTTTTCATTGATGTCAATTCTTGAAGAAAGTTCGGTAGAAAATTTTGGTAGCACAAAGGTTTGGGTAATGGACCCAAGTTTGTTTGATGGATAATGGTACAAGTTTTGATATATTTGCAGGAAATACAATTCTAGATGGATAATGCATGTCATGACATTTCTAGTGGTATGTGGAACGTCACATAACTCCTCACAGTTAGAGATTTATGGCCATTTGAAGTTGGAGAACCCTCATGAGTCATCTAGAAGCCCCAAAAGGTCAAAGTAGTCAAAGTAGTTACAAAGAATACATTATTTAAATAATAAAGTGAAGTGATGAGTGTACTAT